>CM040840.1:1647500-1950000 GCA_022828995.1 Vimba vimba
TTAGTGTTCGCTGATTGGCCGAACGCACGCGAAACACCAGCACCCGCCATTTTTTAAAAGGCTGTGTAAACACACAGATTATAGCCTATATATTTACTCCAGAAACTAACTCTACGAACATGGAAAACAGTGATAGATGAGCGTCTTAACCTTTAACGCTGAGGAGAAAACCCAACGCGACTTTGAGGAGAACAAGAGAATCATGATTATGTGTTTCTGCACATCAACCACACGACATACGCTATAACTTTTCATTATTGTCTACTTTCTATGTATAACACTTCTATCTAATAACGTATTAGACAGGACTGTTAGACAGATCGTACACGGAGAATGCGAACACTATGAGCTCAGTCGTTCTCAGCGCTGTCAAAATAAAAGTCCCAACAACAAACGTGGCTTACGTCACTTCAGAGTTCCTACTGGCGATGCGAATGCAACCAGAAAACCTTCCTAAAATAATAATTATAATTATAATTCCTAGGGGAACCATTAGTTCTCTGACCCCCCCCCCAGTGGTCAGTTCCTAGAACTATCTGGTGCGAAAGCAACTATTAATGTAGTGTGTTCTCTCTGTGCAGTGCATGTGGCCGTTGAGGAGAATCAAGAGGAAGGTGTAGCAGAAGAAGAAGAAGAGGAGGAGGAGGAGGAGGTGTCTGAAGGTCCAGGTATGAACACTTCAACGGCCTCCTCGTGTTATTATTATTATTATTATTATTATTATAACCTCGATGAGTTCCATGCGTCACGTTCATCAGTCCAGCGGTCCTGAAGCTCTGCTCTCTCCGCTGCAGATAACATCATGAAACGAGTGTTTAACATCGTGAAGTTCTCCTGGGTGCTTTTCCTGGCCCTGCTGGACAGTTTCACGGCCTGGCTGAACTCCATCTGTCAGGAGCACATCGACATCTCCAGCGTCCTGCGCATCGAGCGCTGCATGCTCACACACGAGGTCAAGAAGGTACTGTCACACACACACACACACACACTGCTGAATGCTGTTGTGCAACACAGGCTCATTGGAAAAGCGTTCCTGTGGCAACATCTTTGCAAAACACAAAATATGTTCCAATACGTACATATCACTGCGGTTTCCAACAGAAATGAACACTAGAGGCAGTAAAACAGCAAGAACTTTTAATTGATTTCACACACAATTATGATTACAGGGGCAGATTATGAATTAATAAAGACTTGTTTTCAAGCGGCTCCTTGTACATTTATGTTATGACCTCAAAACACTTTTTACCATAGTGCATGATTTGTAAACTAATATATTTTGGAGTTTGCATCACTTTACCAGCTCCATATGTTCAGTTTTACTGATGCTTGTTCAGTAGCTCAGCTGTACAGGATTATACCTGTGATGTGGAGAGATCCGGTACGATCCTGTGAAAGACGAGTCACGATACAAGAGCTCAAAGTTAAAAAACAAACTAAAATACCAAGGTTACGATTACATTTTTATGTCACATTTGCTTTTGTTAACACTATCGGGGAGGTTTAGGGTATAGTGTAGGTGTACGTTATTTTAAAACGTAATGGATCATCACTTATATGTGACCCTGGATCACGTCACCAGTCACGAGTCGCACGGGTATATTTGTGGGAATATACAACAATACATTGCATGGGTCAAAATTATAGATTTTTCTTTTATGGCAAAAATCATTAGGATATTAAGTAAAGATCATGTTCCATGAAGATATTTTTTAAATTTCCTACCGTAAATATATAAAAATATATATTTTTGTGAGTGGATGCAGCACAATCACGAACATAAATGCACAACTTTAAAGGAGATTTTCTCAATATTTGGATTTTTTTGCACCCTCAGATTCCAGATTTTCAAATAGTTAATCTCAGCCAAATATTATCCTATCCTAACAAACCATACATCAATGTAAAGCTTACTGTATTTATTCAGCTTTCAGATGATGTATAAATCTTGACCCCTGTGACTGGTTTTGTGGTCCAGGGTCACATACATCATTCCACCTCTGATGAATGAGCATCGTGCTTGGACCGGACAGAACTGCAAACGTTGAGGTTTAACGCTGCTCTGCTTCTCTGCAGGGGAACACTCCCTCCCGGGACAGCGTACACATGTACTACCAGAGACAGATGTGCGGGCCGGCGTCGGCTCAGTCCAGCCTGGACCGAACCGAGGACGTGTGTTCAGACTTCAGTCCTGTGAGGAGCGACCGTCCACCGCAGGGTTACGGGGAACACCTGTCCAGGTACAGAAACACCACTCAGCACACGTGTTGTGAAGTTAAAGGCATAGTTCACCCAAAAATTTAAATTAGCCCATGATTTACTCACCCTGAAGCCATCCTAGGTGTATACGACATTCTTCTTTCAGACAAATACAGTCGGCGTAAATCGATGTGTACGGCTGTTATTTTAGTCGATAAAGTTTTAAATATGTATATTTTTCTTACACAAACGCATTTCTTCTCTTCAGAAGGCCTTTATTAACCTCCGCAGAGCCATGGTGCTCTTTTATGATGGACAGATGCACTTTTATGATGGATAGATGCACTTTATGATGGATAGATGCACTTTTATGATGATAGATGCACTTTTATAATGGATAGATGCACTTTTATGATGATAGATGCACTTTTATGATGGACAGATGAACTTTTATGATGGATAGATGCACTTTTATGATGGATAGATGCACTTTTATGATGGATAGATGCACTTTTATGATGGACAGATGCACTTTTATTATGGATAGATGCACTTTTATGATGGATAGATGCACTTTTATGATGGATAGATGCACTTTTATGATGGATAGATGCACTTTTATGATGGATAGATGCACTTTTATGATGGACAGATGCACTTTTATTATGGATAGATGCACTTTTATGATGGATAGATGCACTTTTATCATGGACTTCCAAAAAATTGACCCATTCACTCCCATCATAAAGCTTGGAAGAGCCAGGACATTTTTTAATATAACTCTGATTGTATTCGTTTGAAACAACCTAGAATGAGTTCAGGGTGAGTAAATCATGGGCTAATTTTAATTTTTGGGTGAACTAATTACTTATTTTTTAAGTATTTTTGGGTGAAACACATCCCGGATTGATGCCGGGATGGGGACCTAGTAAAATATCTGGGATCAGTCCTGGAACGCGCCCTGTGTGAACAAAAGCCAGGACCAATGCCGTAAGGGGTGTGTCGTAGTGATATCGCACGTTATATATATTTCTACAACATACGCTACAGCATATGGGGAACGAGCCACTCGGCAAACCCAGTGGTGCTAATGGGGAGTATGTAGAAATGACGAAGAGTTATCAGCAGAACTGGCATCTGACAGGAGTTATCACATCCTGACGTCACGTGTCTTTACGGGATCTTTACGGGATGTATGTGAATGCACTCACAGATTCTGGAAAATCACTGGCAGTGTGAATGAACCAAAATCAAACTATCCCGGGACACATTATCCGTGTATTTTCCGGAATCTCTGTGTGAAAGAGGCTTAATACTCTAATGAGAGTTAGTTGACATGTAGTTGCAAAGTTACTTATAGTTAGAAAAATGTCTAAAGTGGACCATTGAAATAGCGTGACCCAGTTCCTCTCGTTTAATGTGAACTCTTAAACTAGACTGGATTAATTCAGTGCTGAAGCCTGTTATTTTGCAGCACGGCTAATTTTGATGGTCCGTGTTTTCTCTGGGTACGCCCTGTGTGCGGCGCGACGGCAGATATCATCTAGTGCCCAGATTTCAACAACAGCTTTCTGTCTCAGGCCTCGTGTAGACCAGATGCTCTCCGTGGGCTTTCCTCCATTCTGTCACTGATGGAGTTTCGGTTCCAAGCCACTGTCGCCTTTTTCACCTTTCACATTTGCTTTTGGCTTAATTTGATTTTCAACAATATTATTGATCTCCTGCATTGACACCATTATATGAGAACTGAACTGAGCTGGACAATTACATCACTGTTTTCTGTTATATATATAAATTAACTAAATTAATAACTTTTTTACAACAAAAATGAACCATCACTGAACTTACTCAAGCTGGACTGTGACGCTATTTTCTTCTGGAAATAAACTTTGTTGCATTATTGTCCTGTTATCTCTGTAAAAAAGCGATATGCCTTCGCTAATTTATAAATGCGTTGGCTAAACATGTGATGTAAACATTTGGTCAAACTCGGCTGCTGGTGTGAAGTGGTAATAACACACTCTCTGATACCATATTTACACTGTTTAAAAGTTTGGGTCTGTAAGATGTTTCAGTGTTTCTGACAGAAGTCTCTTCTGCTCACCAAGGCTGCATTTATTTGATCAAAAATACAGTACAACACAACAGTGAAATATTGCAAATTAAAAGAACATTGATTTTTAAATGTAATATTTTTGTGGAAACCATGATAATAAAAAAATCAGGATTCTTCAAAGAACAGAGTTCAACCGAAAAGCTTTTATTTGAAATCATTTCTAATATTATAAATGTCTTTACTGTCACTTTTGATCCATTAAATGCATCCCTGATGAATAAAAGTATTAATCTGTTGGGGGAAAAAATACATATTTTTAAATGATATGATGTAATTCATGGTATTTTAAGGCACAGAAAAGAATACCATGGTATTACCATATCTGAAAATATGGCAATCCCACAACAGCATGTCCCTAAGCTGTAGTATTTCCATATTACTGCTTGTGCTTAGATATACCATGGTACTGATCGACTGTATTCGGTTGCACTAATTACAGTGTAATTACACATTTAAGTATTGAGTAATAGTAATAAACTACATGCACTTACTATGGGGTTAGGGTTTGGTTTAGGAAACACTAATAATCTATAGATATTACTCTGTAAACTTAATTGGGTTACATTTCATTTTACAGTGTCCTTGTTACACGTTACGTCTAGTTACTATAGTAATTACAGTAAATTATGCATAATTACATGCAACTAACCCTAATTCTAACACTGTAGTAATTACGCATGTTCATTATTATTCCTCAGTACTTAAATATATAATTACACTGTAACAAGGACACCTTACTATAAAGTGTAACCATATATTGTCACCCTGTATTCATAAACTATGCTATTTGCACTTAAACTAATTAGTATTATAGTAAATATATTCCATAACACTATTGGACTTCGCTATACCATGGTAAGGAATAATTACCATGTTTTCAAGACTCTTGAAAGAATACAATGCTGCCTATCTAACAAAATCATGTGATGTATTGTAAGTGAACCCTGAGTGTTGTGTGTAGTGTGTTCCCAGAATCCACTGCACTGTACGACCAGCCCGAGGAAACCAGTGTCCTCAAAACCAGCCAGCGAACTCGACCCCGACTCTGCAGACTGCCCAGTGTAGACCTGCAGTCGTCGTCTGCGTCCAGGTGTGTGTGTGTGTGTGTGTGTGTGTGTGTGTGTGTGTGTGTGTGTGTGGGTGTGTAAATAAAGTGTAACCTATTTTTTTTTAAATACAAGTCCAGTGTAGAAGCACACTATACGTGCATTGGATCAAATGATGAGCACATAGCAGTTGAAGACTCGTAATATAAGACGGCCACGTTTTCAAAGACTTCTGGGTAAAGTGTGACGACGCTTCCCTCTTGTGGATGGTGTCATGCATCACACTGTTTCTCACTGACCTTCTTTCTTTTCTTTTTCTTTATTTATAAAGCACTTCCAACGCAACTCAAGGTTGACACAAAGTGCTGTACAATACAACTAAAATCTGATACAGTTCAAATACAGCAATGCAACAGAACACAGCATTATACCTGGCTGAAAGCGATTGATAAAAGGTGTTTTTAAGCGTCACATGAGTTTATTGTTGTGCATCGAGGGATTTATTTGGTAAATGTGTTTCCATCAAGTTTATGGCATGTCGTCTTATCGGAGGAGAAAAACTATCTTCATATCATTGAGCATGTGTTTTTTATGTGCGTTTTAAGATTGTGCATCTTGGCTTTTCCATCTGATGTAAATACTTAAAGGCACAGTTCACCCAAAAATGAATATTAGCCCATGATTTACTCACCCTGAACTCATCCTAGGTGTATATGACTCTTCTTTCAGACGAACACAATCAGAGTTATATTAAAACATTTCCTGGCTCTTTCAGCACTTTTATGATGGACAGATGCACTTTTATGATGGACAGATGCAGTTTTATCACGGATAGATGCACTTTTATAATGGATAGATGCACTTTTATGATGGATAGATGCACTTTTATGATGGACAGATGCACTTTTATGATGGACAGATTCACTTTTATGATGGAAAGATGCACTTTTATGATGGATAGATGCACTTTTATGATGGATAGATGCACTTATGATGGATAGATGACCTTTTATGATGGATAGATGCACTTTTATGATGGATAGATGCACTTTTATGATGGATAGATGCACTTTTATGATGGACAGATGCACTTTTATGATGGATAGATGCACTTTTATGATGGATAGATGCACTTTTATAATGGATAGATGCACTTTTATGATGGATAGATGCACTTTTATAATGGATAGATGCACTTTTATGATGGATAGATGCACTTTTATCACGGATAGATGCACTTTTATGATGGACAGATGCACTTTTATCACGGATAGATGCACTTTTATGATGGACAGATGCACTTTTATGATGGATAGATGCACTTTTATGATGGATAGATGCACTTTTATGATGGATAGATGCACTTTTATGATGGAGATGCACTTTTATGATGGACAGATGTACTTTTATCACGGATAGATGCACTTTTATGATGGACAGATGCTCTTTTATGATGGACAGATGCACTTTTATGATGGATAGATGCACTTTTATGATGGATAGATGCAGTTTTATCACGGATAGATGCACTTTTATAATGGATAGATGCACTTTTATAATGGATAGATGCACTTTTATAATGGATAGATGCACTTTTATGATGGATAGATGCACTTTTATGATGGACAGATGCACTTTTATGATGGATAGATGCACTTTTATGATGGATAGATGCACTTTTATGATGGATAGATGCACTTATGATGGATAGATGACCTTTTATGATGTATAGATGCACTTTTTTGATGGACAGATGCACTTTTATGATGGACAGATGCACTTTTATGATGGATAGATGCACTTTTATGATGGACAGATGCACTTTTATGATGGACAGATGCACTTTTATGATGGACAGATGCAGTTTTATCACGGATAGATGCACTTTTATAATGGATAGATGCACTTTTATAATGGATAGATGCACTTTTATAATGGATAGATGCACTTTTATAATGGATAGATGCACTTTTATGATGGATAGTGGACAGATGCACTTTTATGATGGATAGATGCACTTTTATGATGGATAGATGCACTTTTATGATGGATAGATGCAGTTTTATCACGGATAGATGCACTTTTATGATGGATAGATGCACTTTTATGATGGACAGATGCACTTTTATAATGGATAGATGCACTTTTATGATGACAGATGCACTTTTATGATGGACAGATGCACTTTTATGATGGATAGATGCACTTTTATGATGGATAGATGCACTTTTATGATGAATAGATGCAGTTTTATGATGGATAGATGCACTTTTATCACGGATAGATGCACTTTTATGATGGACAGATGCACTTTTATAATGGATAGATGCACTTTTATGATGGATAGATGCACTTTTATAATGGATAGATGCACTTTTATGATGGATAGATGCACTTTTATCACGGATAGATGCACTTTTATGATGGACAGATGCACTTTTATCACGGATAGATGCACTTTTATGATGGACAGATGCACTTTTATGATGGATAGATGCACTTTTATGATGGATAGATGCACTTTTATGATGGAGATGCACTTTTATGATGGACAGATGTACTTTTATCACGGATAGATGCACTTTTATGATGGACAGATGCTCTTTTATGATGGACAGATGCACTTTTATGATGGATAGATGCACTTTTATGATGGATAGATGCAGTTTTATCACGGATAGATGCACTTTTATAATGGATAGATGCACTTTTATAATGGATAGATGCACTTTTATGATGGATAGATGCACTTTTATGATGGATAGATGCACTTTTATGATGGACAGATGCACTTTTATCACGGATAGATGCACTTTTATGATGGACAGATGCACTTTTATGATGGATAGATGCACTTTTATGATGGACAGATGCACTTTTATGATGGACAGATGCACTTTTATGATGGACAGATGCAGTTTTATCACGGATAGATGCACTTTTATAATGGATAGATGCACTTTTATAATGGATAGATGCACTTTTATGATGGATAGTGGACAGATGCACTTTTATGATGGATAGATGCACTTTTATGATGGATAGATGCACTTTTATGATGGATAGATGCACTTTTATGATGGATAGATGCACTTTTATGATGGACAGATGCACTTTTATAATGGATAGATGCACTTTTATGATGACAGATGCACTTTTATGATGGACAGATGCACTTTTATGATGGATAGATGCACTTTTATCATGGATAGATGCACTTTTATGATGAATAGATGCACTTTTATGATGGATAGATGCACTTTTATGATGGATAGATGCACTTTTATGATGGACAGATGCACTTTTATGATGGATAGATGCACTTTTATGATGGATAGATGCACTTTTATAATGGATAGATGCACTTTTATGATGGATAGATGCACTTTTATAATGGATAGATGCACTTTTATGATGGATAGATGCACTTTTATCACGGATAGATGCACTTTTATGATGGACAGATGCACTTTTATCACGGATAGATGCACTTTTATGATGGACAGATGCACTTTTATGATGGATAGATGCACTTTTATGATGGATAGATGCACTTTTATGATGGATAGATGCACTTTTATGATGGAGATGCACTTTTATGATGGACAGATGTACTTTTATCACGGATAGATGCACTTTTATGATGGACAGATGCTCTTTTATGATGGACAGATGCACTTTTATGATGGATAGATGCACTTTTATGATGGATAGATGCAGTTTTATCACGGATAGATGCACTTTTATAATGGATAGATGCACTTTTATAATGGATAGATGCACTTTTATGATGGATAGATGCACTTTTATGATGGACAGATGCACTTTTATGATGGATAGATGCACTTTTATGATGGATAGATGCACTTTTATGATGGATAGATGACCTTTTATGATGGATAGATGCACTTTTATGATGGATAGATGCACTTTTATGATGGATAAATGCACTTTTATGATGGATAGATGCACTTTTATGATGGAGATGCACTTTTATGATGGATAGATGCACTTTTATGATGGAGATGCACTTTTATGATGGACAGATGTACTTTTATGATGGACAGATGCACTTTTATCACGGATTAGTGCACTTGAATGGACTTCAAAAAAATGGTGCCCATTCACTGCCATTATAAAGCTTGGAAGAGCCAGGACATTTTTTAATACAACTCCGATTGTATTCGTCTGAAAGAAGAGTGTCATATACACCTACATATTATATTTATATATTTATAGTCATATTCCACAGACTGATGTGTGTGCCTCTCTGGTCTGTGTTAGTGAGCACTCGCAGTGCACAGATCTGTACTCGCGCCAGGGCACCAGTGACACCGTCGAGGAGCCCGTGAGCGAACGAGAGCCTTCACACACACACTGGACCAGTTCTCCGGACTGGGAACGAGCCGACATCCCTCCCTCGTACAGTAAAGCCACGGGCCTGGACGCTGATGCTGACGGCAGGAGGATTCGCATCCGAACACCTGATGAGAGTCAGTCTCTACTGTCCATGAGCCATCAGCTGACGGCCAATGAGCTTCTGAGGAGCAGGTGAGCCGCGTCATGTGACCTGGGCCAGTTGCATAAACTTGGCCATTATGTTAAGACTGTCTTAAGATCTAGTATGACCCATGAGCAGTTAGTCAAGGGACGGCTATATAATACTATACCTTTCCATTTCAGTGTGGCACACTACTGTTAGAAACTACTGTTTGGGGTCTGTAAGATTTTAAAAAAAATTTAACAAGTATTTTATGATACAAAAATACTGTAAAACAGTGAAATATTATAAGAATGTAAATCATCTGTTTTCTATGTGAATATATAGTAAAGTGTAATTTATTCCTGTGATCAAAGCTGAATTTTCAGCATCATTACTCCAGTCTTCAGTGTCACATGATCCTTCAGAAATCACTCTAATATGATGATTTGATGCTCAAGAAACATTTATGATTATTATCAATGTTGGAAACGGCTTCATATTTTTGTGAAAACCGTCATACATTTTATTTATCAGGATTCTTTAATGAATAGAAAGTTCAAAAGAACAGCATTTATTCTAAGCAAAATCTTTTGTAACATTATAAATGTCTTTACTGTCACTTTTGATCTATTTAATGCATCCTTGATGAACAAAAGTATCAATTTCTTTCAATTAAAATAAAAATATTACTGTCCTCAGACTTTTGAACAGTAGTGTATGTAAAAGTAACACCAGACACACGTGTTTCAACTCATTATGCATTAGTATTGCTAACAACACTTACAATTTAAGCGAATCGTTTCTTAAATGCTTGTTTTCAAAAGGTTGAGTTATGTTCTTAAAACAAGGCTATGTCAAGTGTGTTGAGTTAAAAATAACAGACTAATTATATTTTTTTATTTTTTTGATTGCTAATTTCTAAACTTACAGTACATTAATTTTGTTTTAAATTTTTTGTTTTAAATGAGGCCGAAAAGCCATTAAATAGTCTGTAACCCATTTAAATACAGACATGCTGTTGACAATTGTTGCTCCATATTAAAACAAAAAAACAAAAAAAACATTTATTGTTTCAATGAACAGCTGATTTCCACTCATATAGTGTGACAACTAAATAAATGTGATCAATATTTTTTGGACAATAACAGTGAAACTGTTCAAAAGCCTTTTGTGTTCAACACTTATCTATGTAGACTTTTATTGATAAGAAAAAATAGAAATATTTAAAAAAAAATTGTGCTGGGCAACGATTAATCACATCCAAAATAAAAGTTTGTGTTTACATGTTATATGTGTGTGTGCTGTGTATCATTATTTTGTATATATAAATACACACACGTGCATGTATATATTTAAGTAAATGTGTTTATTTATATATCAAATACTGATATTTATATATAATATAAATTAAATATAAATATATATACATGCAAATATTTCTTAAATATATACATGAACGTGTGTGTATTTATATATACAAAATAATGATACACACACACACACATATAACATGTAAACACAAACTTTTATTTTGGATGCGATTAATCGTTGCCCAGCACTATTAAAAATCTTTAAGACATCTGACAGATAGCCTCAGTCTTCCCTGTAAATGCAAGTACTCCACATGGATGTTTGTCTCCGTCAGGATGTTCTACGACGAGCAGCTGGAGGAGTCTGAGCACTTCTACCGGTCTCAGCCGCAGTTCCTCCAGCTCCTCTACGCTCTCTACAACACGCTGGTGGCTCGGTCTGAGATGGTGTGTTACCTGGTCATCATCCTCAACCACATGATCTCGGCGTCGGTGGCCACACTGGTGCTGCCCATCCTCATCTTCCTGTGGGCCATGCTGTCGGTTCCCCGGCCCAGCAAACGCTTCTGGATGACGGCCATCGTCTATACGGAGGTACGGGATCTGGGAGTGATCGCTGATGTTAACTAAGATTCATAAATGCTTAAGAAGTGTATTTCACTCTTCGTTCATTTCAACTAATGTTAGCAAAAGGAACCTTATTGTTCCAAATATTCTATTAACTAAAATATGTTGATTAGTGAGTATTTAACCCTGTGGTGCTCTTTGTGTGACGGTCAAAAATGACCGAAAAGTTGTTTTTTTTCAATGAAATTAATGTACTATATTTTTGTTCGATAATGTTTTTTATTTAATATTTTGTATTTTCAGGGGATTTTATGGTACTACCGTAAATTATATTTACGCTGTATTTATAATCCATTTATTCACTGTTTGAGCGTAGACCTGAAAATGTAATTTCCAGCTTAAACTGTGGTAAATCTTGAACGCTTTAGAGCGACAGACTGAAGTTTGATCTCTTTTCAAAGACGACACTCGGCAGATTATTGCTGAAGTGAAAAAAGTTTTAAAAAAGTAAACTTAAAGTCACATAGTTGTTATGAAAAATGCACATAAATACTATTTTCAATTTTTTTATGAAATATATATTTTCAAAAACATGTTTTACTCTAAAACTGCAAGAAAATCAAAGCCATAAATCTTACAGTTGTGTTCCAAATGATCTTTCAGTGAGAGTGTGTTCGGCTGCAGTACCAAACGCTTCCACTAGAGGAAATTCGTCTCACAAATGCAGTTACATTTTTATGACATGTAATTATTAGCAAGCTAGACTGAAGATGGCAAATCTCGCTCGTAAATCATCTGTTCGTCCTGTTCATATACTCAGAAAATGCTATTTATGCATAACACAATGTTTGCAAAATAGCTCATCACTCATCATCCGGCAGCTAGGTTCCTGAGTGGGTTGGGCTGTGTGTGTAACTCTATCCAATCAGGGGAGGGGGTGTGGCTTATGTGGGTGGCCCCGCCCACAGGGAGGAGTCACGTTTGATTGCTCTGTTTAAAAGCAGTAGCTGAAAATCCTGCATAGTGCACCTTTAATCTTAATAAAATGTCTAAGATTATGGAAGTGAAATAATGGCAAATGTTTTTGAAACAAAAAAGCTTGTTGAATTGCACTAATTAAAAAAAAAAAAATGCATTGCATTAACCATGCTTGAATTTTAATGCATTGTATTTTTAGTGCATGCATTTTTATGGGCTGAAATTCAATATTTAAACTGTCAAAATTCAATTAAAAACATTTTCATTATTAAAAATCCAATAATCCATATTCCCCTTTCAGATTTCACTTCCAAAATATTCATTCTGTTTAAAAATACACCCTATAATATTCGACAGGCAATTTTCAGTCCATTTATTTCACTTTACAAATTCGCTTCCACAAATTCAGTGGTTCAGATTCAACAGAAAATTCAACATTTGACATCCGGGAACTGCAGGAATATCGGTAGATTGTCCATTGATGATCTCCACCTGCTGTTAGTCTTCCGCACCTGCCGATCGCAGTCGAGATAGTTTCATCGTCAATTCATTGTGCGAATTTTCATGTCATGTTTCTCTTTGCTCTTACTTTTTACACACAGGTCACCATAGTGATAAAATACTTCTTCCAGTTTGGCTTCTTCCCATTTAACCAAACCATAGAGACGGACAAGTCCAAACCGTTCCACCCGCCCAACATCATCGGCGTGGAGAAGAAAGAGGGATATGTCCACTACGACCTGGTCCAGCTCCTCGCGCTCTTCTTCCATCGCTCCATTCTCAAGGTACAACCGCAAACTCTGATTTCTTTAACCTGTTAACCCGGTGCCTCTTTGTCCTATGAAATATGTAAGTGATCATCATGACTTTGGTATCATTTGAAAGTTTAAACATTGAAAATTCATCCTGGAAATTGGACATTCCATGAAAACTGTACTTTGAATCCTGTTAACAGGCTCCTCCCCCTAGTGGGCGTGTCATGTTTAAAATTTTAATCGAAATGTTTTCTAATCGTGACAAAAACATATTGTTGGAATGGTCTGAGACTCAAGGTTCCGCTTTTATGTGATAAAAGTGATTTTGTGGCATAAATGTATTAATTTGTGGCGGGAGAACCCAATTCAGTTTTCACCGGTGGCTATTTTTGGTAAATTAAATCTCATAAGAACCTTCATTTTTGTGATATCAACTTTGAAATTGTTATACAGCCAAAGCCGCAAGTCTAACCAAGCCATGTTCCAAATTTGGAATCCAAATTATTTTGTAAAAATATATATTTTGTATCAAATACAACAATTTAGTCCAGTACATTTGCTTTACAGGTCATTTAAACTATAGCTTTTTTTAATCTTTCATTTTTTTGCTTTTTTGTCATCATTAATTGAGTCCAACCTTAGGTCTGCTTTAAAAGAGATCATGAAGTACAGCCATTTAAGTTCAGATCAGATGTGTCTTAAAGTGTCTAAAGGCGAGACACTACAGGTGAATAGGGTAAATTTTTAACTAGCAGATATCACCATGAAACTTTCCCAGTTGATTACCAACATTAAGATGAGAAAAAAATGTATTACAAGTTTTCTGTCATTTAATGTTTAAATATGCAAATTAGGCATTATCTAATTAAAAATGCGCTAATCTGCATATATTTAAAAAAACAAAATCTGAGTATTGGATAAAGCCAGGTTAAAAATTATTTTTTCATTGTGTTCACATATTAAATGGGGGGAAAATTACAGAGGGATTTATGGATATATACTTTTGTTATCCTGTAAATCAGAATATACTGTCAATAGCCTTAGAAAATTGTTTTTTGGAATAAAATATTATATAAATCAGGCTAGGAATAATATATTTACAAATCCCTCTGTAAATGTCTTCATAATATAACTAGGTACAAGACTGGAAAGTTTGGTGTATATAGGTACTACTGATTTATATCAGCCAATGAGATTGCGCATTTAGAGTTAAATCCCCCCTTTTACTTTCACCATTGGTTGCTGATAAAAAGGAAATGACCATATTTGGATCCGACAGGATTGTACAGGAGAGAGAGAGCTTTCTAACGGTGTGTGTGATGACAGGGTGCAGACAGCGATCGCGGAGCAGCAGGAGGATTTACAACGCCAACTTTTGTTGAATTTATGAGAAATCTACAGACGCAAACAGACAAAGGGCCCTATTTTAACGATCTGAAACGCAAGTGTCAAAGCGCAAAGCGCAAGTAACTTTGTGGGCGGGTCTTGGCGATGTTGCTATTTTCCCAGCGGGATAAATGACTCTTGCGCCAGGCGCAAATCTAAAATGGGTTGGTCTGAAGTATCTTCATTATTCATAGGTGTGGTTTGGGCGTAACGTGAAATAAACCAATCAGAGCGTCATCTCACATTCCCTTTAAGAGCAGGCGCGCTTGTTCTAAAGCGGATTCCTATTATAATGGCGGATTTGCCAGGAGCGGTTCACAGCCGAGGAGACCGACGCTCTCGTCAGGGACGTTGGGGATGGAGAAACACACCCAAATTAACTTCGGTTAAACAGGCGTATGATAATTTGGGTAAATGTGTAAGCTAGATGTATGCTTTTATAATAAATTGTCTATCTATCTATCTATCTATCTATCTATCTATCTATCTATCTATCTATCTATCTATCTATCTATCTATCTATCTATCTATCGTAATGTATGATTTGCAAAAATGAAAACTGCTGCTTCTGTGTAGATGAGAGAATCAAAGTGTATGCGCGTTGTGCACACGCTACATTGATTATGGCCAAGCATGCGCCCTTAAAATAGCATATGAATAACATGCGCAACGCGCCACTGACTTTAAACTATTTTTTCCTGGTTAGTGGCGCAATTGTTTTCTAAACCTGCAAAATAGCATGAAGGAACGTTTGCGCCGGAACACGCCTCCTTTTTTGCGCTGAACCGCCCAATGAGCGCAAGTTCATTCCCTAGTTTAGCGACGTGCTTCTGTGGAGGGAAAAGCGCGCTTTGCGCGGGTGCAAAATAGGAATGAAACATGCGTCGGTGTACAAAGTCAATTGCGCTGGGTGCAAGATAGGGCCCAAAGTGTAATAAAATAAAGACCTAAATGTGTATTTCAGACTTTTTTCACCACAAGTCTGAAAGAAGACATGTTATTGAAGACAAATATCCCAAAATCTCAAAATTGACCAGTGGAAAAACCCAATGTTTTTGCCTGCCATGTCTCGCCTTAAGCAAAAAATGTTTCAAAAATCTCACCAAATATTTTAAATATATTAATTATTGATCAATAACTCTTTTCCCCCGCCAGTTTTTTTTTTTTTTTTTTAGTTGCCAACACTTTTTTTAATCACTTTCACAACAATTGAACGGCTCCCAGAACATTTTTTGTATGAATATCTGAACATGCAAAATATCAAAAGAAAGAACAGACCCTCTGCTTTTCAACAAAATAACCCGTTTTATTCTACTTTCATGCAATGTGGGTTTAAAAAAAAAAGGCAATATTTTGAACAGAAGCTTGAGAAAATCATGTTTTTGCTTTAATCGCTTGTTTCTGCTGCTTCTTCTCCGATGTGTTGATCCGGAGATCCTCTACTCTCTCAGGAGATGCGTTATACCGTATAACAGTGAAAACACAGAAAGACAGACATTTCCGTCACTGGCGGGGAAAGAGTTAAAGTGTGTTGATTCCCTCGTGTTCTTCCTCAGTGCTATGGGCTGTGGGATGAGGAAGAGCCGAGGTCCTGCGCTCAGACGGCTCTCTCTCGGGACTCAGAGAGTGAAGAGAAAGTCTCTCCGGTGTCCAGAAAACCCTCGCAGAGCAACTCTTCTGTGCGCCGCCAGAGCTCCAGCGTCTCTCAGCGCTCCGCCCGCTCCAAAGCAGGTACACACAACCTAACACACTCTTTACCTGTGCACAGAGATGTCCAGGGCAACGTTTCAACATGTGCTTCACGCACAGCTCGCACTGAAGTCACTTTCACACAAGCCTGTTTTCAAGCACATCATGGCCAATTAATAATTCACTATATTCACTATATAAGTTGTGTTCGGGTCATTTTGACGTGGAGAGGGTTATCCCATACATGAAAATGCTAGTTAATGTTATTGCATTGGACTAAACTTTACTGACTTTACTCACCCAGAGTCTGACAACTTCCCACATTTTTATTTTATTATTTTTGTAATTTTTGTGTGTTTCTTTCCACATTGTAACACTTGTGATGTTCTCGGTCATCAAACAATTGCTTATAAATCTTATAATCACTACCAAATTTTGGGTTCAATCCTTTTGTCAACTTGTTTTCTTTAAATTAGGATCAGTTTTATATTTCTTTTTGGAATTGATCAATCGTATGCCTTATTTACCTTATTTATCTGAGCTTACGTACCTCGGTTTTTGAGTGAAAAAAGCGTTATTTGTGGATAATTGTGTAAATTTTACATAAAATATGAAAAACAAATGCACTGTTTATCACACTAGTGTGCTTTAATGTTTAACCAGCAATTTTCTTTTAAATGCTTTTTATTTTGTACAAAATGGGACAAAGTTACACTTGTGGTGTTCATGGCTTATAAATATGCTTATAAATCACTTGTTACGCTATTTTATCACCAAATATTGGATTCAATCTCTTTGTCAAATTGTTTTCTTTAAATAAGGACAGGTTTTGTATTTATTTTTGAAACTGATTGATCGTAGGCCTCGTTGATCTGAGCTTATATTGGTCAAAAATGACCGCCCATTGAAAATGAATGGGGGAGTTGAAAATCTGAGAAACAATTAGTGTTCAGGAGTGTGTTCATCATGTTCATGTTCACATGTGGACATGTGGGCTTGCAGAAATAAAGCCTTGGACCTGTGCATGTGTGGATACATCCATACTCCTGCATCCGCGCACACACACACACACACACACACACACACACATACACACATTCATGTGCACAAACAAACTATTTTGAGTATTACAGGCTTAATTTTTCACCGAGACAAACTTTATTCTCAAATCACTGATGCTCAGATCAATGAAGCCTACGATCAATCAGTTTCTAAAATAAATACAAAACCTGTCTTAACTGAAAGAAAACAAGCTCACAAAAAGATTCATTCCAATATTTGGTGATGATGATGTAGCATATAGAGATTTATAAGCAATTTTTATGCATGCCGTTCATTTTTGACCGGGAATAGTGTTACAGGGTTTAACACAGCACAAGGGAATATCAGATCTAGTTCATTACATCTGGACTCATTCCAGACTGAAGATACTGCAGAGATACTGAAGATTTGACTCTCAGTGAATGTGATCTGTTCATCTGTTCATCTTTTGTGGACAATGGAGAATGAAAAGCAGGTTGAGCCTTAGTTCAAAAGCCTTAGTTTCAGGTTTAAAATGTGAGTTGGTCAATGACAAACCAGCTGTCAGCTACACTGACTTATATTTAAAAAATCATGATGCTAAATCATTATACTTAAAAAAAAAATGGTCCCACATTATATTAGATGTTAGAAGACTGATGTGCAAAATTCCAGATTGCATGGATTCCTATTGAAATTACTGTATTTAACCGCCCGACTGTGTGTGTGTGTGTGTGTGTGTGTGTGTGTGTGTGTGTGTGTCCGCAGGCAGCAGGGCGAGTGTGTGTCGCTCTCTGAGCGCTCAGCAGAAAAGTCGCAAGGAGCTCATTCTGTACAAGCTCAGAGAACAGCTCATCAGAGCCAAGCGCTTCACTGTCAAAACGTAAGGCATCATTACACATCATATTCAATTCAATTCAATTCATGTTTATTTGTACAGCGCTTTTCACAATACACATCATTATCTTTTACTGAAAATGCACGAGTCCACATTACAATTTACTGTGATCTGTTATCAGAAGTGACTGTCTAAGTTATGTATTTCAGAAATGTACATATACAAAATCACAGTTAGCGAAAAAGGTATTAATTTCAACAACCTAATAATTTAAAGCAGAAACAATGAGCTCATTAAAGTAATGAATACTTGTCTGTTGACAAATGATTATGACATTTAGAGAAATGTAGCATTGGTGATGTAGATTCAGAGTTTGCGTCATCTGAAGTCTTCGAGGAGTCGGCGCCGTCTCTTCAGTCATATCATCAGTGTTGGGGAAAGTTACTTTCAAAAGCATTACAATATTGCGTTACTTGCTTAAAAAGTTACTAATTGCGTTAGTTACTTTTTTAGAAAAGTAATCTGTTACGTTACTTTTTTTCACCCGAGCGGGGCTTGTTTTTTTTTATGGCAATAAAGTTGTATTTTTAGGCAAGTTTTTCACCAAAAGTGAAATTATAATCCTCAGGCTGAAGGAAATGCAGATTGACGCGTGTACAGTAGTGTACAGTAGTGTACAGTAGAGGCTCAGACAAACCCTTCAGCTGCTGTTATTCTGGATAACGGAAGAATAGATGCAGGAGGAGGAAGTTTAACACTTACTTTACCAATAAAAACTAAAAAATCTATAGTCAGTTTTGCTTAGGGTTTAACTGAATCAGCGAAGGTCAGAAGCAAGTACATTGGTCAATAAAGTGAGATTAAATGCAAAAAAATGTATGTTTTATTTAACATATTTAGTTATTGGAGGTTTGCATAGTATTCTGATTCTGTATTTCACTGATTTTATTCAATTTGAGGAATATTGAATCTTTTTTTTTTTTTGTGAAATGAGTAAATGCACGCTCACATTTAGTCTAGAACTACAATAACTATCATGTTTACACACACACACACACACACACACACACACACGCACACTCAGACACACAACGCCTCTGCAATTCCATTTGTCTCAACATTTTCAAGAAATGAGAAAACAAAGTAAATTGCATTACTTGTTTGAAAAATGAACTCTGATATTTTGATGTAAATTTGAAAAGCAATGCTTTACTTTACAAGTAATCTTAAAAAAGTAATCTGATTACATAACTCAAGTTACCTGTAATGAGTTTCCCCCAACACTGCACATCATTGTTTTAACTGTGCAATCTGCTGGCCGGTGGTTGTGTGTTTGTGTTGTTCCAGGATTCTGGATATCTACATTCCCATCCGGCAGTTCTTCTATAACCTGATCCACCCGGAGTACAGCGCTGTGACGGACGTTTACGTGCTCATGTTTCTGGCCGACACGGTGGACTTCATCATCATCGTGTTCGGGTTCTGGGCCTTCGGGGTTTGTAGAGCTTCATGCGAGTAATCCTGTTAGGCCGGTTTGCACCTGAACACTTCACGCGTTTGCTCAGATCTGATCGCGATCCGATCGGGAAAAGACCAGGTGTAAACGCCCTCCGCAACGCATTCGAGACGGATTTAAATCCGATCCCTTAAACCACATCAGGGGGAGATCTGGGCCGCTTTCCAGACGAAACTGCACAAGTCTAAATGCATCTGGTTGATAAAAACCACATATGTGACCCTGGATCACAAAACCAGTCTCGAGTCACACGGGTATATTTGTGGCAATCTCCAACAATACATTGTGTGGGTCAAAATGATCTTTTCTTTTATTATTTTTCTTTTATGCCAAAAAACATTAGGATATTCAGTAAAGATCATGTTCAGTGAAGATATTTTGTAAATTTCCTACCGTAAATATATAAAACATTTAGTTTAGTGAGTGAATGCAGCACAATCATGAACAGAAATGAACAACTTTAAAGGAGATTTTCTCAATGTTTCAATTTTTTTGCACCCTCAGATTCCAGATTTACAATAGTTGCATCTCAACCAAATATTGTCCTATCCTAACAAACCATTCATCAATGGAAAGCTTATTTATTCAGCTTTCATATGATGTATAACTCTCAATTTCAAAAAATTGACCCATGTGACCAGGGTCCAGGGTCACATATGTATATTTTACTCCTATAAATTTGCATATTGCGGGAACTGAAGATCGGATTTATATCCGTTTTGCAAAGACACATTTATGTGATCAAGTGTAAACGGAACCGTTTTAACAAATCAGATCGCTATCCGATCAGTCAAATTCAAATTCATGTAAAGCAGCTCTAAAAAGACGCAATAGTGTCATTATTCAGATCAAGTCAGTGATTCAGTTAAAGTTCAATAACTCCAAAATGAGTCAATTATGAAACAAACTGAATTCGGCTGTAAAGCAGCTCTACAGAAGACAAGTGTTGTTAATCAGCTCAGGGTTCGTTCTCATCCGATACTGTCAGAGCGGGAATATTATGTGTCAACTAAGGAGAACACAAACAAATGTGAGCGTGGCACTCAAAAATAAATGCGAGTTTGAAGTTGTTTATAAGAAATGGGCGGAGTTTAAAGATCCGGGGTTTTTTACAGAGTTATCACATTTTGATTAAAAGTAACAAAAAATAAAATGCATACATGGATAACATGCATTTAGAAAAGATAATTTCAATTCCATGACGACTTTAACTCTTTCACCAGCAGTTGCCAGCCAACCACCAGCGATTTTGATCATTTTCACAAAAATTTCATATGTTCAAATATTTAATTGTATGAATATATCAAAACAAAGAACAGAACAAGAAAGGGAAGAATAAAAAAATATTCTAGCTACATACATTTTTTTCTTTATCAACTCTTGAATGTGTGTGTTTCATAAAAAAAAGCCACATTTTGAGCAAAAAGCGAAAATCTTTATTTTTTTACATCATGCGAAAGCAATGCAGAGTTCACGACCTCTCGGGTAAAGGTCACGTTGACATAGAGGTTTTCGTTTTTGGGTGAATCATTCCCTTTACCACTAACAAATGTAATGAAGTGAAATCCCTTCCTCCGCAGAAACACTCCGCTGCCGCTGACATCACTTCCTCCCTGTCAGAAGACCAGGTTCCCGAGGCGTTTCTGGTGATGGTCCTGATCCAGTTCGGCACCATGGTGGTGGACCGAGCGCTGTATCTGAGGAAGACCGTGATGGGGAAGGTCATCTTTCAGGTCATTCTGGTCTTCGGGATTCACTTCTGGATGTTCTTCATTCTCCCAGGCGTCACTGATAGGTCTGACGCTCCACAGCCAATTACGTCATGCCATTATTGACCGCGTTTGAGAAGCTCGAGGTGATCTGACGTGTGATTGGATGGTTTTATTTCCCAGGCGCTTCAGTCAGAACACAGTGGCCCAGCTCTGGTACTTTGTGAAGTGCATCTACTTCGGTCTGTCGGCGTATCAGATCCGCTGTGGTTATCCCACACGCGTACTGGGAAACTTCCTGACCAAGAGCTACAACTACGTCAACCTCTTCCTCTTCCAGGGGTGAGAAACATCAGTGTGCTTTTACATCAGAGAACAGTTTCTGTCCATTTCTGTTATTCAGAGCGAGGAGTGTATGAAAGCTTGTTTCTGCCACAGAATAAAACAAACAAAGTTGGTAACTTTACAATAAGGTTCATTAGTTAACATCAGTTAATTTATTAACTAACATGAACTAACAATAAACAATACATTTGTTACTGTATTTATTTAATAATCTTTGTTAATGTTAGTTAATATAAATACAACTGTTCATTGTTTGTTCATGTTAGTTCACAGTGCATTAACTAATGTTAACACGATTTTAATAAAGTATAAGTAAATGTTGAAATTAACATTAACAAAGATTAATAAATGCTGCAGTTCATAATTAGTTCATGTTAACTAATGTAGTTAACTAATTGTAAAGTGTAACCACAAAGTTTATACCTAAACTCGGAATTGTGGGATAAAAATAATTGCCTTTTTAGTTGTTGTTTTTTTGTATACAAACCTGCAATTGTAAGAAACAAAGTTCTGGAGTATCTTATAATTATATAATCTTTTTTAAAAAAATCAGAATTCTGAGATATAAACTCCAGAATTGTGAAATATAATCACAATTGTGAGAAAAAAGTCCCAATTACCTTTATGTTCTTATTCCCTGGTGGAAACAAGCTTCCATAGATGTCAATAATGTGTCTAAAATATAATAATGTTATTATATATACACTACTGTTAAAAAGTTTAAGAAAACAATAATTTTATTAGCAATGATGCATTAAATTGATCAAAAGTGACAGTAAAGATATTAATAATGTGACAAAAGATTCTATTTAAGAGAAATACTGTTTTTATTAACTTTCTATTCATCAAATAATCCTGAAAATTAAATGCATTGAACTTTTTTATTTTTATATTGCTGGTGTCATTGTTCATAAAAGTCATAGGCCAAATAAGGCCGTGCGTTACAGTGATTTTACCACGGTTAGGATTCATATCTCTACCAGCATCATCATGAAATCACTGTAACACACAGCCTCTTATTACTTTATGCAAAAAATATCTAGTTTTGTTCACATTTTTAGACATAATGGTGAAGTACATGTACATAGGCCAAATAAGGCCATGCGTTACAGTGATTTTACCACGGTTAGGATTCATATTCATATTATCTCTAAAAGCATCATCAAAAAATCTCTGTAACGCACAGAAAATATCTAGTTTTGTTCACATTTGTAGATGTAATGGTGAAGCACATGTCAGGAGAGTTGACTGCGTTTGCTGTTTGTGCTCGTCAGCTTCCGCTTGGTGCCGTTCCTGACGGAGCTGCGTGCAGTGATGGACTGGGTCTGGACCGACACCACGCTCAGCCTGTCCAGCTGGATCTGTGTAGAGGACATCTACGCTCACATCTTTGTGCTGAAGTGCTGGAGAGAGTCGGAGAAGGTGAGACAGAAGTCTGTCCGTCAGCACAGCTCATTCTGTCATTCAGGAGTGTGTTCCTCACACAACGACGACACTCGCAGCTTCACTATCAGAGCGATGCATCGTTGAGGAAATCAACTATAGTCTCGACTGCTTCCCGAAACCGTAGTGTCGCAAATTGGTCGTTCAACCACGTTGGTTGATGTCATGCACATGGTGGAGTAATGACTTCTTTTAATGAATCTGTTTGAGATTGAATTAACGCTAGAAGTTTTGATATAAATTACAGACATGACATCTGAGGACTATTTCTCATTTTTCTCAGTTATTTTGCTTTATTTCCAGATTCAATCATAGGCTCGTTCTTACACTAGAGCTCGTTCACACATGCGCACTCTTCAAAAACTACACTTTAAATCTCTTGACAAACTAAAAGACGTAAATGACATTTGTATGTATTCTAGATAAAAGACACAGATTGCACTGAATGTCAGCTTGCTTATTTTGCTCAAGATCAGGATTTATTGAGTCCACATGTCATGCAAACTAGAGACTCTGCTTCTAACCACAGGAGATCTGTCGCTCACACACACACAACTCTGCGATGCTGTTTGCGAATGTTCGTTAGAACGATGGTTTCGGGAAACACAGACTCGTTGAACTGCTGATAACCACAGAACTTGCAAACATAGTTGACTAACGATGCTTTTGGGAAACACACCCCAGGCTGATGGTAAACTGCAGCTCAGAATACCTCACGCTTTCCTGCGTTTGTGTTTTCAGAGGTATCCTCAGCCCCGGGGACAGAAGAAGAAGAAGGTGGTGAAGTACGGGATGGGTGGGATGATCGTGATGCTGCTCATCTGCATCGTCTGGTTTCCTCTGCTCTTCATGTCTCTGGTCAAATCTGTGGCTGGAGTCGTCAACAAACCGCTGGACGTGTCCGTCACCATCACACTGGGCGGCTTTCAGGTACTCACACTCAGTCACTGTTATCATCCTCAATGCAAACACACATTCTGCAACATTTCACTTAAAGGTGCAGTGTGTAAGTTTTAACAGCATCTAGTCGTGAGGTTGTGAATTGCACCCAACAGAAGTTACGCTGGCCGACAGGAAGTGATGTCGTCGTCTGAGACAGCGGAGAGTAGCCAGTTCAGTAATGAAGTTTCTTTACAAAGATAAATGAAGAAATTAGTTTTACTTAATTATTCAGTAAAACGATGTTATTGTGAATATTATTGTGACTTGTTCATCATTGTGTCAGTGTTTTATTCGCTTCTTTACACGAAGAACAACATCGTGACGAAACGTCACGCACGTTCGCTCAGGGCCACCGTAGAAATGTCGATGTAAGCGGACCCGCGGTGTGTGTAGAGAGAAATGCCTCATACTAAAGTAATAAACACATAACGGTTCATTAAGTAAGGGTTTATACACCACTGAAAACACAGTTATGTTGATGATATTGCACTTCTGTCAACAGATCCTCCTAAATATTACACAATGCACCTTTAAAGCCTTAAAGTGTAATGCATTATAAAGATATACATGCATTATTGAATACATACATACATACATACATTCATGCATACATGAATATCAGTCACGTGACCTCTTACATCAAGAATTGTAACAGATCTAAAATGCATTATATTTGCAGATTCCTTCTTACTTCTGAAATTAGTTTTTGTTGTGTGTTCTAATGCATTATATTTTTTAAAGCTGTGTTCAATGAATATTATTATGTTCTATGAAAATTATTACATATTATTTAATGTTCAATATTTGATGTGCATATGCTTATTGATATAAATGAAACATATAGATATAAAGTTTGGTGTGTAAAGCTGCTGAAGTGGATATTTTACTTAAACTCGCCGTCTTTAATAAGATGCATTGACATTAAATACAATCCGTGTGTGTGTTCTCCTGACCCCAGCCCATCTTCACCATGAGTGCACAGCAGAATCAGCTGAAGGAAATCACGAAGGCAGACTTCGAGACGTTCATGGCACCATACAAATACATCCCTGTAAGTCACGCTTTTGCAGAAGAATCTTCATTCACAAACTTTATTACTCGGCTCTGTGGAATGCTTGGCTATCGTCCCAGCCCTAGTGTTTCGTCTATAGGTAGTCATTATTAGTCATCAGAGGTGTAAAGTCCAGGTTCAGAAAGTAAAAGTCCTCCTCAGTATTTTGTTCCAATCGCCAATCGTTTTTCAGACAGAGCTAATCAGTGAAATCAGCTGGACGAGTTCAGGGGGGGAATAAACATATGGCAGGACTATTACTCTTTACACCTCTGTTAGTCATTATCCCTCACATATTCACTGCACAGTGTGTGAAGTGTCGTCCGATCCCCTTCCCAGAGTGCAATGCAGTTTCTGGAGGCGTACACAGCGGAGGACGTGACCGTGGCGGAGCTGGAGGGAAGCTCGAACTCTCTGTGGACCATCAGCCCTCCAAGCAGAACCAGTCTGATGCAGGTCCTGAGCAAAGAGGACCAGTTCCCCGTCACCATGTCCTGGAGCATCCAACGGTACAGCGCGGAGAATATGATTACAGCATTCAGATATTAATATCAATACACTGGCATTAAATATTGATTCGGAACCTTGTTTCCGTCACAGAATAAAACATTTTAAAAAAGAAAATTGCAACTTTATATCATACAATTATGACTTTATAACACAATTGCGACTTTATATCTCACAATTCTGACTTTATAACACACAACTGCGACTTTATGTCACGCAATTCTGACTTTATAACACAATTATGACTTTATATCTCACAATTGAGATTTTATATCACACATTTCTGACTTTATTACACACAACTGTGACTTTATTTCACGCAAATCTGAGATAAAAGTCAGAATTGTGAGATTAAAAGTTGCAATTACCTTTTTTTATGGTTCCACACACACATTTGATTAGTGAGGTTCAAAAGACACACAGTTTTGCACAATGAAAACGTGCGCCTTGTTGTCATGTAAACTTATGCCATGAATTCACTCTGCTTGTAAGACAAAAAGCTAGTTTTAGAAATTCTTCATTTTATATTTTAGAAAACTGTCTTGAAACACAAATATGTTCTGTTGTGTTTTTTTCCATACTTTTCCACACCTGGAAATTACTCAAATCACATTCCATACTTTTCCAAACTGCGTAGAAACCCTAAGATGCACTTCTGTTTAAAGTGTGTCTGTGAGTCTCTTCTGCTCACCAAAGCTGCTTTTATTTGATCAAAAATACAGTAAAAACAGTGAAATATTATTCTAATGTAAATCATCTGTTTTCTATGTGAATATATAGTAAAGTGTAATTTATTCCTGTGATCAAAGCTGAATTTTCAGCATCATTACTCCAGTCTTCAGTGTCACATGATCCTTCAGAAATCACTCTAATATGATGATTTGATGCTCAAGAAACATTTATGATTATTATCAGTGTTGAAAACAGCTTCATATTTTTGTGGGAACTGATACATTTAATTTTTCAGGATTCTTTGATGAATAGAATGAAATAGAATCTTTTGTAACATCTTTACTGTAACTTTTGATACATCTAATGTGTCCTTGATGAATAAAAGTATGAATTTATTACTGGCATTCCACAGTAATTAACACAGTAATCCAAATCCCACTTTTGCTAGTGCAGTCCTCTAACGAGCGAATAAACCCCATGATGCTCCTCTCTTCTGCAGGAATCTGAGTCTGGGAGCGAAGGCTGAGTTTGCCGTGGACAAACACGTCACATATCTGGACATGAACACGAGACAAGAGCTGATCGCTTTACTCAACGGGACCAGAAATAAAGCTGTGTGAGCACACACTCCACACCAGCAGCTTCACGCTTACAGCAGAGCTTCAGTATTTACAGTGTGTTTTCTCGTTTACAGGGTCATAGAGAAAGTGTTTCCCTGCTTCATTCGAGCACCGAGTGACTCCAACGCCAAACCCATAGATCAGCTTTACACAGGTAATGGAGTCCACTTTCCTGCAAAGTGTGTGTGTGTGTGTGTGTGTGTGATGGGTAGGTTTAGGGGTAGGGTTAGTGTAAGGAGATAGAATATACAGTTTGTACTGTATAAAAACCATTAAGTCTGTGGAGAGTCCCCACAAAGATAGTTAACCAGACGTGTGTGTGTGTGTGTGTGTGTGTGTGTGTGTGTGTGTGTGTGTGTGTGTGTGTGTGTGTGTGTGTGTGTGTGTGTTTATGAGGCGCCGGACTAGACAAGAGACAGAGAGAGACCGAATATCAAACATTTCTTAAATCAAGATGCATTTACTAGATGAGTGAAATGACGTAAGATATTAAAGGAGCTGTATGTAAGAAATCTATTTCAATTAATCATAAAATGGCCCTGATGTGTCACTAGACATTAAGAAATCATGTTCATTTCAAATACTTATATCACTGACAACAGTAGTATGGCTAGGACATTGTCATTTAAAAAGTGGACTTGCAGCCCTCAACTGATGTTGATGTTGTCATTTTGTGTTTTGGCCTGACGCGCCTCCCTCCACCTATCTACCAATCACGAAGTCAGTAGTGTTTCGGGATCCGGGTTGCCAGCTTTGCTCTAAACTACCCTAACTCTAGTCGGATAAAAATGTCTAACGTAGACCTCGTTATAATTCAGAAATTCGTCGTGACAAAGTCCGAAATAAAACCAGAATTTGTATTGGAGATGCTTTTGAAAGATGGAGACGGCTGAAAACGGAGAAGAATTTGAAAACAGACGCCAACGTTGCTAATTTTCTCCTGGACAGGTAAGATTCATCTAAGCTTGGCTAACTTGTACTTGATGTCAATGGACATTTCATATATTCATGACAGTCGAACAAAGTTATGCATGTTCGTGCAAAGTAACGTAACATTAGCTCACATGGACGTATGCTAACATTAGCAATGCATTATAGGAGCCCGTTTCTCTGTCATTTTGCTGAGACGCTGAGGAAAACAACATTAGCACGCCCATTATGGCAATTTGAAACGTAATTGAGACAGAAGCCTAACTTTACCTCAGAAGAAATGATTCGTCATTCGTTCTTCACGTACAGTATATCGTGGACTAAGTTACACATGCTGCAAGTTGACCTGTATGACCATTGCTAATGTAATTTAGTTTCTGCTGAATCCTGCAGCTTATCTGGCAACCTGGAGTCAGGGGGTAGAGGGAGGGGATACACCGCTCTACAGTATTTTTAAAGTGATTGCAGTACCAGTTTTGACCACAATCCTACATACGGTTCCTTTAAGTCTTGTTTTCTGGGGAATTAATCAAAATGAAGTGAGTTTTTGCTTAAAACAAGTAAAATGATCTGCCAGTGGGGTCAGAAAAATAATGTTGTTTCTGTTTGAATTAACATTATTTTTCTGACCCCACTGGCAGATCATTGGCAGATCTCATCTAGTAAATGCATCTTGATTTAAGAATTTTTAGATATTTGGACTGGAAACAAGACAAAAATACTAAGTAAGAAAAGCTTTTTTTGCGGTGTTTAATAAGTTTACATGGTTATAAAATAAAACTCCAGAATAACAGCAGGGAACGTTCCCAGAAAACATCTTTGTTTGACCGGTTGTGAACACGTGCGGCAAACACGACTCGAATTTGGCTTAAATAACCTCTGACGTCCTCTGTAGGTTATAAAAATAAAACCCAAAAATATGATTTTATTTTGTTCTGTGTTATATTGAGAGCACTTTTTGTTAAACTGTTTACTTTTGTGAGGAAGAAAACACTTCAAGTAGGCTATACAGTACGTCTACAGTCGTAAAGCTGTGTGAGTTTTATCATTTTAATTTGCACTTCAAAGATGTGTATGTATATTTGTTATTACTATTTATTTATCTTTGCCATAATTTATTTTTAGACTTATTTGTTGGCCAGTTGTGGTCTGTGCAATAAATATTAAAAGCTCTAAACCATCTATTGTGTTTTGTAGTTCCACTAATGATAATATTTTAATATTTAAGTTAATCTCACATTGTCCCACAGCAACTATTAAAATAGTGTAGATTAGTGTACAATGTTTAATATTAATAATTTATTCTATTTAGTGTCCATTTCATTCATTTAACATATTTAATTTTGGGGTATCCAAGCTATTTCACATATTTAAACTTTTTTAACACAATAGTTACTTTCCCTGGTAATTAGTTACTTTTGTAATGATGTAACTCGTTACTTCTCACAAAAAGTAATTGAGTTAGTAACTAAGTAACTATAACTAATAACTTTTTTAAAGTAACTTACCCAACATTGGACATACATGACATTACATAGCTATATATAATACAATTTGGATTTCATACATTCATTTCTTATTCAAACAAATAAGAACCACAAACGTGTTTTAGGAGCACATATCAATACAGTACAAAGAACATCAGAAAATGTAGGATGTTGTAAAATAACAGTGTCTTTTCTGTTCACCAAATGCTTTTTAATCTTCGCTATTGCTTCAATGCAAATGAACAAGCGTGCCGTTATTTGTTGTGTAGTGACGTGTGTGTGTTCAAGTGAGCCAGATATGAGCAGATTCTGAGCAATACACTGTATTTAATATATCATGATGAATCACGAGTATTTGCACTGAATCTGTGCAGATTTGTCTAACACAAACTTCCCCAGCAAAGTGAGTAAACATAATAAGTGACACACCAAATTAGCCCGTGATTGACAGCGTAAGCCGCCACTGTCGAGTTTTACCCGTGTTTGGCGAGTGTTCATCTCTAACCCTGGACACACACTCGCACCTGTAACCGGTTTGATCTCTGCGCAGATGATGGCTATAAGAGCGTTCTGCTGGACTTGGAGAGGTCTCGTAACGCCAGCGAACACATCCAGGAGTGGTGGATCGTGGACCAGCCGTCCGCAGGGAAGATCCAGATGCGGTCCGAGCAGAAGCTGGAGAAGAAGAGCGCGGCCGGACTGCAGCTCTACGTCTTCAGTGATAAAGTCAGTCCTCCCAGCCTGGGCTTCCTGGCGGGATACGGGTGAGTCACGGGAGAGCCTCGGGAACGCCCAGATAAGGGTTCGGATGCTAGTCGAGCGTCATTAGCCAGATCCAGTAGACTAATCTTACAAGATAGTTTTATTCTGGTCATAACTTTTACTCAGTTGCATAAAAAGGTAGATCGGTTCAATTTAAATCTGAACTTTAAGACTAGACTGCTCGTTTATCTCAAACCTGCATGAGTTTCTTTCTTCTGCTGAATACAAGAAGAAGATATTTTGGTAACACTTTATAATAACTGCACGCTATTAATCATTAGTTAAGCATTAATAAACAGTTAATTCATCATTTATAAAGCATTAATATCCATTAGTAAGCAGTTTATAAATACAGTTATAAATGCTTTATTCTTGCTAAACATCATATATAGCATAAACATAATGGGTAACACTTTATAATAACTGCACGCTATTAATCATTAGTAAACGGTTAATTCATCATTTATAAAGCATTAATAGACATTAATAAGCAGTTTATAAATACAGCTATAAATGCTTTATTCTTGTTTTAAAAGCATATCTATAATGTGTTTAATAATTGTATTTTCATACTTTATTAATGATCAGTTTATCATTTCTAAATGAAGTATTGCATTATTTACAAACCGGTTATTTAGGAGTTGTCAGTGGTTCATAAGATCACTTAGAAAGTGTAAGTAAATGATTAATAAACTGTTTAAATGCATATTATTATTCAGACATATAGTAATAGTTACTTAGTGTGTTAATAAATGCTTTATTAACATGTATTTCTACTGTAATTCAGGGTTAATTCAGGGAGTTATAAAGCATTTAGTAGTGGTCAGTTCACTGTGTGTGTGAGCTCATCTAAAGTGAGGACTAGTTATGCCTTGTAAAGCATTTATAAAGGAGATTTAAAGGCTGTTAATATTTCTATGTTCTGTATCACAGTGTGTGTTTGTTTCCTTTTTCTGTTTAGAAGAAAACTGAGTCTTTAAATCTCCTTTATAAATGATTTAAAAGGCATAACTAGTCCTCACTTTAGATGAGCTCACAGAATAGTGAACTGACCACTGCTAAATGCTTTATAACTCCCTGAAGTTACTACATTTACTTACACTTAAGTGATCTTATGAATCACAATTATTAAACACATTATAGATATGCTTATAAATCAAGAATAAAGCATTTATAACTGTATTTATGAACTGCTAATGTCTATTAATGCTTTATAAATGATGAATTAACTGTTTTCTAAAGCTTAACTAATGATTAATAGCGTGCAGTTATTATAAAGTGTTACCGATATTTTGAAGAAAGTCGGAAACCAGACGGTTGTTGGACACCATTGATATCCATAGTCTTTTTTTCCTATGGAAGTCAATGGGGTCCAATCAACTGTCTGTCGATCATTCTTCACAATATCTTCCTTTGTGTTCAGCAGAAGAAACTCATACAGGTTTGAAACAACTTGAGGATGAGTAAATGATGACAGAATTGTCATTTGTAAGTGAACACTTCCTTTAACTGAACAGCTGTGTTTATGCAACTGCAGGAGTTCCCCCTCAAAAATTACACATTTTATGGTGGTAATTTAATAACTTACTCGACTTTTTGTGGTTAAATTAAACAAAACCTAAAATCAACAAAATAACCACAAAAAGTGCAGTACTAACAGTTATTGACAAGTGAAATAATTCTGCGATCTTTGAACAAAATGTTCATAGAAGCAAACAGCAAAAAGTTCATATCATTCTCTCACTGAAAGTTGTACTGCACTTTTTGCCATTATTTTGCAGTTAAATGCCGAATTATGCAGGATTGCAAAAAAAAAAAAAAAAAGTAATTTTCAAAATCTTGATTTTGCATTTTGTTTAAAGATCGAAGAATTATTTAATTAATGTGTCAATAACTGTTAGCACTGCACTGTTTGTGATTATTTTGTTAGTGTGGATGAATGGAGAAAAAAAGCGACCAAAAATATCTGTTCCATGATCACAGAATTATCTCACTAGCGTTAACCAACTAATAATAATGCACTTTATTCTGTGGTTAAATTGTCAAAAAAATATATATATATTGTGGATTATTTTGCAGTATAGTCACAAATTATGCAGGATTGCAAACATTGTACAGAACTATCTCACTAATGTGTTAATGACTTGGTAATGCATGAATGATGAATTATGCATGATCTTTATTTTATCTGTTCCATGATCGCAGAATTATCTCACTAATACTGCACTTAACAACTAATACTGCACTTTTTGCAATTATTTTGTGGTTAAATTGTGAATTATGCAAGATTGTCAAAAATAGTTGTGTTAAGCCTGATCGTTGAACACGATGCGGAATCATCAAAAAACAAACATGTCAACAGATAGTACTGCACTTTTTGAGATTGTTTTGCAGTAAAGTCACAAATTAATGCAAAATAATGCGTTAACAGTGAGAAGTTATGCACTTGTTTTGTGATTGTTTGGTGGTTAAATGGCAAATGCTTGTGTCCCGCAGGATCATGGGCCTGTACGCATCGGTGGTGCTGGTGATCGGGAAGTTCGTGCGCGAGTTCTTCAGTGGCATCTCTCACTCCATCATGTTCGAAGAGCTCCCGTGTGTGGACCGAATCCTCAAACTCTGCACCGACATCTTCCTGGTGCGCGAGACGGGCGAGCTGGAGCTCGAGGAGGACCTGTACGCCAAACTCATCTTCCTCTACCGCTCACCCGAGACCATGATCAAGTGGACCAGGGAGAAGACCAAATGAGGACGTCATGAAGACTGAGAGAAACTGAAGACCTCGCCTACAACAACGTGAGGTCTAAACAAGAGGTGTAAACCCACAGGTGTAATAGACCTTGAGAAACTGCCAGAAACACGCAACCAATGGGATCAGGATCGAGGTTTTAATGCGCTCTAGCGCCACCTGTCTGTTAGGAGTCTCGATAATCGCGCGCTGTGCAATATACTGTCCTGGAGGCTGACTGATAACTTGAACAAAGAAAGGAGGTTGAGAGACACTAGGCACTTTTTCTTCAGAGAAAACTGGACCCAGAAGTGCTCGGGTTCTTCAGGACTATCCTAGCTTGACGTATAGGCTTGAACGGAGGACTGAAGCGTTCTCAGGAACAGGGTGAGCGGAGCTTCACTGGCTCTGTGTGTGATTGTGGATCAGGATCATAAAAACACAGTCTGGAAACATGTTTGCCTGGGCTTTTTTCTTGCATTTTCATCATGTTGTACGAGTAAAATCTACAATATTCACTGTAAAAGGCATCTAAAGTATGCAAAAACAGAATCATTTTTATTTATTCATTGGTATTCTGCAACCATGCAATCACAGTAAACATAATTTAGGTCCTTGTTAATAACAGAAATTGTTCCCCGCAATTTCAAAGCACATCAACTAAAACAAAAACAGTTTCATATATTCAGATTATCTTAAGGCATTTCATGCAGTTCATGACGCTTCATATACAAAGAATGAATGGAGTTCATGTTTTTTTGTAAGGCAGGCACTGTTATTCAATATTCATATGATAGTGTGTAATTGAACACGATGAGCCACCGTACTCCAGCACTACCCGAGATGCAGTTCTGAGTAAGTCTGAAATACTGAACATCAGATTCACTCATGTGACAGGCTGTTCTCTCAGGTGTGGGTTTGCCTTTAAACTCCCCAAACTTGCGTTAAAATCAATGTTATATTCTAAAGAGTTCAGGCAAACGCAAATCTGACGTTCATTTTAAAGGCAAACCTGAATAATAAACACACATGCTTGTGAGGAGTTGTTGAGTATCTTTTCTGAAAGCATCTTAAAACACAAAAACGTCCAGTTCAGGGATATAACAGCGCGAGACGGTCATGCATTCGTTCTCGGCAGCAGAAGTGTGTCTTTAACACAGTCCTCCAGCGTACTCATCCTCGTCTTCCTCCGGCTGCGCGGCTCCAGCGTCTCCGCTAGCGCTAGCGGCGGGTTTCTTCTTCTTCCCTCCTCCGGGCACCTGCAGGCTGAGGGCCAGCTTGGCGTACTGTAGGACAGGTGAGAACACACACACACACACACACACACACACACACACACACACACACACACAAACACACACACACATCAGTGTGGAGAAACATCAGTGGATCATTATTAGCGCTGCATAATTAATCGCACTGAAACCGCACGCGATTTGGCAAAGGCTGCGATTATTTTATGCGCAGTTTGTCAGTGCAGCGGCTGATCGGTAGTAAATGCTCCATCTGAACACACACACACACACACACACACACACACTAGGGCTGTCACCTTTTATTCGATATTTGAATATGCATTCGAACATGATGTGAAATATCCGTAATCGAACTATAAATAAACTATTCGGTTTTTAAAGGGCCATATGTAGCGCATTTTTTACAGTCTATGATTAGACTGTTTTTTATTTTATTGTTTGCCATCTCATCCAGTAGCGGGCGCTCTAAACGTACTGTAGCGTAGGCCCATTACCAAATCAAGCGAATAATAGCCAAAAGCAACCCTGTTTTGAAAATGGAAGATAACGCACAGAACGGCCAGCCTGAGCGGACAATTCTACCCCAACTCATCTAAAAAGTAGTGTCTGGAAATATTTTGGGTTCTACCCCGTAGATGGTAAAGTACCATATTTTCCGGATTATATATCAAAATTAATTCATACTGACTGACATGAACCAAGAGAAAACATTACCGTCTACAGCCGCGAGAGTACAGATGTAGCCTACCCTGAAAAAATTAACTGAAAACAACTGAAAAACTGTTAACTGAAACATTAACCTAAAGACAACTGAGAAAGACTGAACACAAACAAAATGCCCCCAAAAAGAAAAAAAATCTCATGTTTTCGGTGCTGCTGCGGTGGTGACGCGTTCATGTAACATGTAAGGGTGGCGCTGCCAATAAAGCACCTAAAAGCTGTCACAAAGAACCGTCAAAAGTAATTACTATGAATATGTCAAATATAGCAAGGAGACATTTGAATTGTTTACTAATAAACAAGTGTTTTCTGTGTCAGTGTCGGCTGCAAAGGTGAAGTTGACGATGCTGACTCGCGATCTTCGCAGTAGTGAACGCGCCGGAGAGAAATGCACATTTCATACGGATTACATAAGCAGAGAACAGTCAGTTTTCTTTCGTTTTGAATTGTTCTGTTTAAAAGTAGACATTTCAAGCTTTCTATATATGTCTCAGGTCTGTGAGGCAAGTAGGCTCCCTTATACGCTGAGTTTTGGTTCATTTATGAGACGAGCTCAAGTTCACGCGCCGGCGCCTCCATGTCGTGATTATCTATTGTCTGCTATATTTACTTCTTATTTATGAAATCCAAGGTTGATGAAACATTGATTAAAATTAAGATACAATTAATACAAAACTAAATTAAATTTAAAGACAGGCTTTGTGCTTTCTGTTTGAGGTCTCTGTGAAAGTTTTAAAGCTCCAATATGTAGGAATTTTGTAATAAAATTTCCGAAAATAACTTGGACAGTGTGATATATTTCCTCCAGTTGTGTACTTACAATATCTCAAAAGTCTCCAAAGATTTTTTATTTCAGAGAAATTCCGATTTTAAATAACTGGCCGTCCCGGAAAAGAAATGTCGCGCCTCAGTGACGCAATGTCCGCTCTATCCTTTTTTTACCGGATTTTTATTTTATTTTTTTACAACAACTTTATTGAGTTTTTTTTCTTATCACAATAAACAATAAAGACGTCTGACAAAGAATAAAAAAGAATAAAATAAAAAATATGACCCACCACACCGGAATATCACGGTCAAATGCGGAAGTGGTGGTTATAGCGTTCTTGCCATAGACTGTATGGTTATAGCTGTTATGGATCACGATTACTCTTTGGCGAGTATTGAAGTGCCAACAAAACGAAAGCGTCCATATTCGGATACACGCAGACTGTGTGACAAACGAAGGAATAAAACCTGGATAAATATCGGCCAGGCGTTTTCGAGATGGAGAGAGCTGCGCGACTATCTTGGACTTGACAGAGACTCTGCTCTCGCGAGTGTATTGATAGACAGGTAAGACATGCAACTGTCAATAATAGCACTTATAAACAAAGTTATATTGCTCTTTGTACTTCGGTAAGGCTTTTTATCACGTGTGGTGACCGAGATTATGGCAGTACAATTAAATACAATCGGATATGTTGTTAAAAAATATATTTAGTCATTACTTGCAAATGTTCGTTCAAATTTACTTTTAGATATTGGTTTGAACACGTTAAACAACACGGCATTAACCATAAAAACGTAAAACTGCACAACATTAACCAAACAAATCATTTGACAAATAGCTGTATGTTGTAACGGGATAATATAGCCTAACATTTTACGTTCCTTGCAGTTCATTAATTATGATGACATAAAATAATACGATCAGACATACAGGTAATACAAAAATGAATAAATTACCTCATCCGTGATCATGATTCATTAATTCCATTTAGATACATTGCTATGGTGAAAACGCATTAAAAACGACATCTCCCATCGTCACCTCCTTCATAGCGTCATCAAGCTTCGCCTTTGTTATTGTTGGAAACTGCGCCCTCTTGTGGTCACATACAAAAGTTACATACTGGAGCTTTAAAGCAGTCTTTCAGTGCCGCTTTCAGAGCGCTCACGTCCGTAACAGAGAACTGTCCCGTCTGTAACATTGTTTTTTTTTGTGAAATAAATTTCTAAATAAATGCGACTTATAGTCCAGTGCAACTTATATATGTTTTTTTTCTCTTCATGACACATTTTTTGACTGATGCGACTTATACTCCGGAGTTACTTATAGTCCGGAAAATACGGTAACCGTTAAAGATATGGTAGTTTGCCAAATTTGCAAAAAACGGTTTACTTACGCATCCTCGACATCGTAGATATACGAATATATTCAAATACATTGCTTGATATTTGATACCCGTTCGAATTTGATTTTTCTCAAAAGTGACAGCCCTAACACACACACACACACACACATCCAACTGAACACCAGAGGGCATCACACACACACACGCCACATATGCCCCGCTGCTTAAGTACAATAACACACATCATTCCAGGAAACCCCTATCACTGTAACTGAATAAACATTGAAACGCTTTGATTAAACATGAGTAATAAACACACGACTGCCTTATTCTGTGTCAGAAGCACATCATCTCACAGAAGGAGGAGCTCAGCTGTCCTCATGAAGTGAGTTTGGAGTAAAAGCATGTTATTAAATGTTGTCTTTTGTTGGACAAGAGGTTCATAAATGCTTCTCATGTCTGGAAAGATGTTTGACGCATGTTGCTTTTTCAAATGCACGTTATAAGCCACTCAAACTCAGTGCTTTCAGATGCAGTGTTTACTGAGCCGTACGTCACTGACAAGCTGCACATTACAGCCTATGCGATTTCATAATCGCGATAAGCCAAATCGATTTAAGTGCGATTACATGGAAATTGCGATTAATCGTGCAGAGCTATATCACTGTGAAATCATGAGCTCTGACATATACAAGTCTGCAACACCTGCTACTATATGGCTCGGCTTGCCCTGATGATGACTGACACACACCAGGATGTTAAAGAGCTAACTTACATGTTTTAAAGGTACGGTAGCAAACAAAAATGACCTTGACTAACATCAAAAGAGGGAAATAAAACACAGAAGGGAGGAAAACTGTCTTGCCTTGTCCAAATACACACACACACTTGTGCGCGCATGCACACGACAGAAGGAAAGTGCGCTAGACCGTCCCATGTCTGAAAAATGCAAAAGTGCAGTGCCCTTAATGCACACTATCTCCAAAACCGCTTCAGAGCTAAGCGTATCCCATCATGCATTATGTTCAGGAACTCACGTGCCCCGAAATCACGAGATGTCGAGAAAAACATTCCACTGTAATTTAAATTAATTAGATGCATATAATTTGGTAGTAAAAACAAAGTGTTGCATATTCTATTGGTGCAAAGATCAGTATGGTGTGTGTACGCCTGTTTTGTACAACATTTGCAACTGTTTTGATCACTTAATTAGAAGCAGCACAATTTAAAATGTGTGTGTTCTGTTAGCGACTCCTGAACAGACATGCAGAAGTTTATTTTAAAATGCAAAGTATTGAAAATATAATAAAAGGTCTGTAAACACTTGCATTTTTTTGCGAGACTATAAGTGTGTCCCATCGAGTAATCTTCCAGTTCTACACACACTTGCAGTGTTTACGCCTACATGAACACTTGGGGCAAGTGGTCAAGAGTGTGTGTGTCTGGACAAGGCATTTCTCTACTGTAATATGCAGATGTTTTGTTATTGATGATGTCATACCTGCCACAATCCTGGAAGTGTGAATCAAACAAATCAGAGACAGTGAGGAGATTAGAAACACTGACCCTGAACACACTAACCAGAGGGACGTTTGCTCTGACAGACAGATAAGGTACAAGACATATGATTAATAAAGTATAATATCTGTGGTTTATGTGCTTTTTTCAATTAAAAGTTAAAACAAAGTTTCTACATTTAAATTAAGGCACCGCCAGTGTTTTCATGCACGGGGCAATTTTGAGATTTTGCCTCCATCTTCCTTCTGACTAGTGGAGAGAAAACATCTAAAATATTAATAAAAGTGTTTATTTTATTTTATACTTTATCTGCAGTGCCGGTCAAAAGATTGAAAACTGAAAAATTATTTTTTACTATCATTACTCCAGTCTTCAGTGTCACATGATCCTTCAGAAATCACTCTAATATGATGATTTGATGCTCAATGTTGAAAACAGTTGTGCTGCTTCATATTTAAATGCAATACAAATCTTTACCATCCCTTTTTATCAATTTAACACATCCTTGCAGAATAAAAGTATTCATTTCTTTCACAAAAAGAAAGAAAAAATTGCTGACCCCAAACTTTTAAACGGTAAAGATTTCTGTTTTAAATGCTGTTTTTTTGTTTTGTTTTTACTTTTTAATCATCAAAGAATTCTGAAAAAAAAGTTTCACAGGTTATAAAAAAATTCTGAAGCAGCACAACTGTTTCAACACTGATGATAATCATAAATCACTTACTCAGTATTTGAGTCCAACGGGTCGAAGGTCCAGATGTGAGTTTCAGTGCAGCTTCAAAGTCTCGACACGATCCAGCCGAGGAATAAGAGTCTCATCTAGACAAACCAGCGGACATTTTAGAACAAAATAAACATTTATATACTTTTAACCACAAATGCTGGTCTTGCACTAGCTGTGATGCGCCACACATTACGTAATCACGTTGAAAGGTCAAGCGTGACGTAGGTGTAAGAACAGATCTAGTGTTTACAAAGCGAACGTGAAAAGACTAAGTCACACGGCAATTACAAAAAAATAAAAAAATAAAAGGTACAACAATGATGTCGGACGATTTTGAAGTTGGAAGAGAAAATTAGTTTTCCACCCTATCCTACATTATCCGCCTAGATAATGCGTGAAGTCGTGGACGTGCAAGACGAGCATTTATGGTTAAAAGTATATAAATGTTTATTTTGTTCTAAAATGTCCACTGGTTTGTCTAGATGAGACTCTTATTCCTCGGCTGGATCGTGTCGAGACTTTGAAGCTGCACTGAAACTCACATCTGGACCTTCGACCCGTTGGACCCCATTGAAGTCACTATATGGAGAAAAATATCCTCAAAAACCTTCATTTCTTTTCCACTGAAGAAAGAAAGACATGAACATCTTGGATGACGTGTGTGTGAGTAAATTATCAGGAAATCTTAATTCTGAAATTAATTACTCCTTTAATTAACTACATGTAATTACTATAGAGTTACGGTTAGGGCTGAGGGTTAGTTACTTGTAATTATGCATAATTTACTGTTATTACTATAGTAACTACATGTAACCTTAAAATAAAGTGTTATCTACAGACACTATCCTCAACTGGGGAAAGTGATACACACACACACACACACACACACACACACACACACACACACACACACACGTACATCTTGTACATCTATCTTTATGAGGACATTCATTGACACAATGCAATTTCTAGCCGCTTACCCTCACCTTACCCATCACAACTAAGTGCCTAACCCGACCCCTGACCCTAAACCGACCCTTAACCTCATTATAACCTTATCCCTAAAACCATGTCTTGACCCTCAAACAGGCCTTTAAAGGCTCTCAGATGTCCTCACTTTACTCTCTCTGTCCTCACTCCACCGGTCTAAAACTCAAACTGGTCCTCACAAAGATAGTTGTACAAGTACACATACACACACACACACACACACACACGTCGAGTGAGAGACTCACGTCGTTGTCCATGTATCTGAGCAGGGGTGAGGTACACACGCGGGTCACCTGATCTTCATCTTGCTCGTCGTAACCCTGCAGGAGTTGCTCCATGGCGATGCAGTCTTCGCTCCCGCTGAACCCTGGGATACTGTAGCTCTCGCGCACACAGCGGTCCGCCGCCACGTAGTCCACGCGGTGGAGGTGCACCAGCACCTGTGCGATGGTTTTCTGTCACACACACACACACACACACACACACACACACACGACACCATCACTCACTGCAATAATTTTTTTTACCATAAACCATAAAACTTATACAATTATTAAACTTATACAACATTTAAAAAAAAAATATATACAGTATATATATATGAGCCCTGAGACGGACCTTGAAACAGGTTGGATAATTCTCTATTTCTTTATACATGTTCTTCTCCTTCTGCAGTGACACAGCGGCTTCGTCAAACCTGGAATCAGCATCATAATCCTGCATTAAAATAATACGCTACACAATCCAAAATACCAAAGCAAACTCTAAAACATAATTGCTATGGATGAACTGAAAATTAAAAAAGCTATTTTCATTATTTAAAGCTCCAATATGTAGGAATTTTGTAATAACATTTCCGCAAATAACTTGCACAGTGTGATATATTTCCTCCAGTTGTGTACTTACAATATTTCAAAAGTCTCCAAAGATTTTTTATTTCAGAGAAATTCCGATTTTTAATAACTGGCCGTCCCGGAAAAGAAATGTCGCCTCTCAGTGACGCAATGTCCGCTCTATCTTTGTTTTCCGGTGTGGACCATGTGATCGGATATTCCACCACACCGGATTTTTTTTTTTTTTTTTTTACAACAACTTTATTGAGTTTTTTTCTTATCACAATAAACAATAACGACGTCTGACAAAGAAGAAAAATAAATAAAATAAAAAATATGACCCACCACACCGGAATATCACATGGTCAAATGCGGAAGTGGTGGTTATAGCGTTATAGCCATAGACTGTATGGTTATAGCTGTTATGGATCACGATTACTCTTTGGCGAGTATTGAAGTGCCAACAAAACGAAAGCGTCCATATTCTGATACACGCAGACTGTGTGACAAACGAAGGAATAAAACCTGGATAAATATTGGTCAGGCGTTTTCGAGATGGAGAGAGCTGCGCGACTATCTTGGACTTGACAGAGACTCTGCTCTCGCGAGTGTATTGATAGACAGGTAAGACATGCAGTTGTCAATAATAGCACTTATAAACAAAGTTATATTGCTCTTTGTACTTCGGTAAGGCTTTTTATCACGTGTGGTGACCGAGATTATGGCAGTACAATACAATCGGATATGTGTTGTTAAAAAAATATATTTAGTCATTACTTGCAAATGTTCGTTCAAATTTACTTTCAGAACGATTGGTTTGAACACGTTAAACAACACGGCATTAACCATAAACACGTAAAACTGCACAACATTAACGTTACCCCAAAAAATTATTTGACAAATAGCTGTATGTTGTAACGGGATAATATAGCATAACATTTCACGTTCCTTGCAGTTAATTAATTATGATGACATAAAATAATACGATCAGACATACAGGTAATACAAAAACGAATAAATTACCTCATCCGTGATCATGATTCATTAATTCCATTTTAGATGCATCGCTAGATGGTGAAAACGCATTAAAAACGACATCTCCCATCGTCACCTCCTTCATAGCGTCATCAAGCTTCGCCTTTGTTATTGTTGAAACTGCGCCCTCTTGTGGTCAAATACCAAAGTTACATACTGGAGCTTTAATGAATGTTACAGTTTATTGTTGTTTTAAAGGTGCATTGTGTAATATTTAGGAGGATCTGTTGACAGAAATGCAATATCATATACATAACTGTGTTTTCAGTGGTGTATAAAGACCTTACATAATGAACCGTTATGTGTTTATTACTTTAGTATGAGGAATTTCTCTCTACACACACCGCGGGTCCGCTTACATCAACATGTTTCTACGGTGGCCCTGAGCAGACAAACACGTTTCGTCACGATGTTGTTCTTCGTGTAAAGAAGCGAATAAAACACTGACACAATGATGAACAAGTCACAATAATATTCACAATAACATCGTTTTACTGAATAATTAAGTAAAACTAATTTCTTCATTTATCTTTGTAAAGAAACTTCATTGCTTTGCCTACTCTCTGCTGTCTCAGACGACGACATCACTTCCTGTCGGCCAGCGTAACTTCTGTTGGGTGCAGTTCACAACCTCACCACTAGATGCTGTTAAAACTTACACACTGCACCTTTAAGTGTTTATATTTCACCAAGAAACCATTCTGTTATTAAAAAGTTTATATAAAAACTGCCTTATATGCAATTTAAATGTTTAGCTTACAATTTGATTGTTGATTATTAATAAGTTTGATTAATTAATTGATAATAATTTATTTTGGGTTTTTGGCCCATCCCTAATAATCACAAAACTTTACAATAAGTGAACATCAGTTTTCATGAACTAATAATGAGAAGAACTTCTACAGCATTTATTAACTTAAGTTTAATAAAACATTTCAGTTGTATGTGTTGATATTAGTGATGCACTGTGAACCAACATGAAGATAAATATGTTTATCTAAAATGAACATCGATGAACAAATGTAAGTTTGTAAGTTAATGTTAGTTACCCTAACCCTAACCCATGCATTAATAACTGCGATCTTACTTCTGTTGTCGAACCAGAAGTCGCGATGCTTTGCCTATGAGCTCCACAGCTTGCCTCAGTCGCTCCTCGTTCTGAGCACACACACGACAGGAGAGGACAGACAGTGTTAGTCTGAAGGTGTGTGTGTGGAAGTGTGTGTTCTGTGGTGTTACGCGAGCCTGACCTCGAACACTCCTGCCGCCTGCTGGTACAGATGAACGGCTTTAGCCAAATCCAGAGGCTCGATCAACCTGCGAACGACAGATTCAGAGTCAGAGTAACTCCTCACTGGTGTAGACGTGTGTGTAGACGTGTGTGTAGATGTGCGTGTAGACGTGTGTGTAGACGTGTGTGTAGATGTGCGAGTATGAACACACACTTCCCCGCTCGGTCCAGGGCCATGGCAGCGGTGTCAGGAGTGCCGTTCTCCACGTACATCATGCTGGCCTTCTCGATGAACTCGATCGCTTCAGGTAATCTCTGCATGTCCTGTACAACACACACACACACACACACACACACACACACACACACACACACACACACACACACACACACACACACACACACACACACACACACACACACTGCAGAATGAGAATGAGCTCTTCACTCCTTTAGTGTATGACTGCAGAAAAAACAATATTTGTTTGTATTGGACATTGATGGAGATGATTCTGATCAATGATCACAGATTTTGTGTGAAAATAAATCATTAAAGTTTAAAAATCGTATAAATGTGTGACACACGGGCAAAAGACACACAGTACTGATACAAACACTGCAGCTAAAATAATGTCTAACGTAAACTTGTTCAAAACGATCACTTTAGCAAAGTTTGTGATATTTTCTGTTTATTGTGATAAATAAAATAATTCATTTTTGTTCAATAAATATACGGTCATTAAAATATGTTCATTTTAAAAATGTTTTTAAAAGGTAAAGATTCTGAAAGCACTGAATGAGATCCCATAATAAATTAATGTAGCTTTACAGTAATAACACATAATTGTGACATTTTATTATATATGATTAATATCATTTTTAAATATGGTTCTATTATAAATATGGTGATTATCTCTAAGGTGGACACCCAACTTAATATATGATATTTCCCATCTGAATCCAGCCATGTGATGTCAACAAATGGAGAAGTCATCCGGCTGTTTATTATCATGTTAATTATTGTGTCTTTTACCTCAAATATCATACTTTTACATATTCATCCGTTATCGAAAAACTGTTGCTTTAATTAGCTTGAAAAAATAAATAAATAAAATAAATAAATTAAATTTAACAAGACCTTTGTCTCAAAATATTTTTAATAATTTTAGCGATTCTCATTTGTTACTTAAAGGGATAGTTCGCCCAAAAATGATATTTAAGCCATGATTTACTCACCCTCAAGCCGTTCGAGATGCATATGTCAATCTTTTTTCAGACGAACACATTTTCAGTTATTTTAGAAAATGTCTTAGATCTTTCAGTGGTTATAATGTGAGGCAATGGGGTCCAGCTGATTCACGTTCAAAAATGTACATGCATCCTTCACAAAAATAATCTATCCGGCTCCAGGGGGATAAACGAAGGCCTTCTGAGGGTAATCCGTGCGGTTTTGTCATAAAAATATACATATTTAAAACTATAAACTAAAATAACTGGCTTCCGGTGGCGTTCGGTGCGCGTTCATGGAGATGAATGCTGGCGTATGACATAAGACGTAGCGTAGGAAGCATTGTGACGTAGAACGAACGTTGAGTTTTGTTTTGCTCTGCTCTCTGGCTCCGCTGTCACGTTCGTTCTACGTCACGACGCTTCTATCTCTGTGAACGCGCGCCGACCGCCACCGGAAGCCAGTTATTTTAGTTTATAAAGTTTTAAATATGTATATTTTTACGACAAAACCGCACGGATTACCCTCAGAAGGCCTTCGTTTATCCCCCTGGAGCCGGATGGATTATTTTTGAGAAGGATGCATGTACATTTTTGAACGTGAATCAGCTGGACCCCATTGCCTCACATTATAACCACTGAAAGATCTAAGACATTTTCTAAAATAACTGAAAATGTGTTCGTCTGAAAAAAGATTGACATATGCATCTCGAACGGCTTGAGGGTGAGTAAATCATGGCTTAAATATCATTTTTGGGCGAACTATCCCTTTAAATCTACAACATTTTAAAAAAGATTAGGCCTACATATTAGATTGAATTAGCACAGAATCAACTTTGACTGTCGGCGATCGCGTCACGGATCAGACGAATCTCCACGCGCATCATCACAAGCAGATGTTAAGAAGTGCTGAGCTGAATGTGTGTGTCATCTAGTGTTTTAAAAGAGAATAAAGCCAAACGTGCACCTTTAGCCCTGTTTACCCTATAATATATATATATAAACTGAATTTAATGAGAATATATCATCAGTTAACTGCACATTCATCATTTAACTTCAATGGCTAAAGCAAGTGAAACAAAAACCAGGGCTATAACTGGCATTTAAGGCATTTCTCCAACATAAATATATATATATATATATATATATATATATAATTAAGGACTGAAATAAATTAATTGATTTAATTATAGTAGAATACATGTTTAGTCAATAGCAAATGCACTGACCTTCAGCATCATTCCTGCTTGCTCAAAAGCCCTGCATACAGAAACATGTTCATAACAAGCAGCATATTCATAACAAGCACATTTAAAACAGCAGATGTCTGTGATCATGATGAATGTACTCACTTGGCTGCGTGAAAAAGCCTGAACAATGAGTCAAGGAAGGAGACAGTGGTGATTTTCAGATTTAGACACTGCCGGATGATGTTTGACAGGCTAATAAATCAGTATATCAGCAAGAACACAGCATGAAGGATACGATCTGTGGTTGGTGTGAGCCTCGGCCTCCAGCAGATACGCCTCTTTCGCCTGGTCCAGCTGCTTGGCATTTTTGAAGGCAACAGCTGGAGAGGAAGATCATCATCATCATCATCATCATCATCATCTTCATCATCAGAGACACCTGAGATCAGCAGTGCTTGTGTGTGTGTGTTTAATCTCACCTGCTTTGGAGTATTCTGACGCTGCACTGTCATAATCGGGCTTCCACTTCATAAAGCTCGTCTTTAAACTGAGTTTATTGAGAATAAAAGCTTTCATTAGATTCTTCATTTAACTTAAATGATTAAAGCAAGTCAAACACGAAACAATGGCTATAACTGCGACATTTATGGCATTTCTCTATCATAAAGTCTCATGTATAATTTGATATTCGCATAAAGAGACTTTAATAATCAATTTGCTGTGAAATAAGACGTGATGTTCATTTAAAACCACTATAGTAAATATTCAAGCATTACTTACTATTTTTCAGCCTTGGCGATGTGCTCGTGAGCTTCGTTGATTTTTTGAGCCATTGTGTATTAAATAAGCTTTTTACACATTAATTACTACAAAAAATAATAAATAAGACTAGCAGCTCAAGCCCTGTATGTGCTGCTGTCACCTGATGATGACAATGGCGTTCACTTCCGGGTAACTAGTTCGGCGTCATTATTTATTTTGTTTTATTTACTTTTAGTTTTTTTGTTTCTTTTATTGTTGTTGTTGATATTATGTGCTGTTATATTATGTTTTCTGTATGATCCCGTTCTCAGGTATAAAAAAAAAAATCGACGTCATCACTGTCAGGCGTTGTTGTGATGCGTTTGACGGCTTCATCAAACTGAATCCTACATTAAAACGCATTTATATCTCAGAACTTTTTTTTTTGGTCTCGCTGGAGGTATTTGTAATTAAAACTTCAAAAGACTTTTGCCTGACATACGGAAATTTAACCTAGCAATCTCTTAAAAACGCTTTAAAAGTCCTAGTCAGCGATTGTGATACTCTGACCATAGATATAAACATATATAGATTCCTCATCAGCGGGCGTTTCAATGGGCCGCTATAGGTAAGCCGTCCGCCATATTGGAGCGGTCTGTGAACATTCGACAGCGAGTTGATTGAGCATCTGCAACCATAGTTAGAATCGCGTATGAACAGAATATATATATGCTTCTCTCTCTCTCTCTCTCTCTATATATATATATATATGAAACAGACTTCAGCAGAAGATTTTGCTTTACTAACAAAATACAACATAAATGCGTCAGCTGACATTACTAAAGTCACCATAGTATAACATGTAGTATTGAGTTAATACATTTGAAAATACTAACCAACACATTCTCACCTGTAAAAGGTTATCCCATTTCTTCGGGAATTTAAATCTTCTCTTGGCGGTTTCAAACCCAGAAGCTGCGTAATGATCTGACATCATTGACTCTTCTGTGAGTGACGACACGCTGACCGTTGCAAGATGGCGGGCGCGCCTACGTGTCAGGAGCGGTCGAATGAGGGATCTACGCATACATTTCTATGCCTCTGAGTGGTTCACCGTGTCCTGCGTTGAGAAATAACAGGTAACACGTGATGATAATAATGCTGGTACGTTCCACTTAAATACAGTTCTAACCGAATAATGAACGTGATCAACCTCAATAGCAAATCGAATAAAACCAGTGCAGTGAAGAATGAAAATAGGAATGATTTAGACATATCGGAGATGACCTGTCAATATTTAAACGCTAGGCGTGGAACTTTGTTTTTGCCGCCCCCTGTTGGCTAAAAGAGGCATTAAAAGACCACATTATTATCGTTATATGAACAGTGAACAATAAACAGGAAGTATTCACATGAATATTTTGACCAGTAGAACTTGATAAAAATATAGCAAGCTCATTACCTATATTTAGGCAATCAAACCCATTTCACGTATAAAATTTAATGTCTCAAATGTGTTCATATTAATTTTACCAACAAGCATTGGAAAACTAAATTTACAGTATCCTTCCATTAACTATAAATACACGTATAACCAAATAATATTCAATAGAAAATCTAATAAAACAAGTTCAAAGTGAAGAATGAAAATAAGAATTATTTAGATATATCAGAACTGACCTGTCAATATTTAAACGCTAGTCGTGGAACTTTGTTTTTGCCGCCCCCTGTTGGCTAAACGAGGCATTACAATATAATATATACACAATATATAATGCGGTCACATTATAATCGTTCTATAAACAATAAACAAGAAGTAATCACAGTGAGCTCATCTATATGTATGCAATCAAACCCATTTCATATATAATATGCTTCAATTGTGTTCAAATTCATTTCACCAACAACAAGTATTGGAAAACTAAATTTACAGTATCCTTCCATTAACTATTTTCACATGTTTTTTTTTTGCTGATGTTTTTGATGCATGTACACGTCTTAAAGGCAAGTGCATGATGTGCAAAAAGTACACAAACAATTAAAAATACCACAACATATTACATCGTTGGCATTTCTTTAATAAACATTTGCCAAAGGGGGGAAAAACATCTTCATACAAAAAAAAGACATCGTTGCTAATCTCCTTGAAAATCATTTAAATGTCTCTTTAACTTTCAATTTTACAATGGCTATAGACAAGAGCTGGTGGGGAACCGGTGAAAAACACAGCTTTGATCCGTTCACTCGTTCAGTAGATACACCAGTTCAATCGAGGCCAATCACACACAAGTGCTACCAGTCATTCTGGAGTCTTTCTAAGGCCCTCCAGTGATTTTAACCTTGCGACAGAGCTCATAATCGTTGAATCGTTAGGAAGGAAAACAAAAAACTGACTTAAGAAGGGAAAGAAAAAAAATAAAAGAAACTGAATTACATTACTGGTCATTTACATGTGCAGATACAGCACATTACTCCACTCGTTCCCACCTACTTTTATTCAGTAGTGCAAAACGTTGTAATACTAGTCTGTCCTCACGTAATTAAAGGAGACGCTAAGGTACAGGTCATAAAAACACTTACCCCGGCACGGTAAATGCACAAAAAAAAAAAAAGGTACATTTTTTAATTTAAAAGACAGCAGTAGAGAATAGATTACAAAAAAATCAATCGGAGGGAAAAACAAAAACAGCTCTATGAAACGGTACGAGTGGGAAATGCAAAAAAATTCCCATCCCATCCCAAACAGTTCGTCCCTCCAGTTGTGGAACCCCCGAATTATTCAGAAATGTCACGTTCTGAGAGCATTTAGTGCTGGTTTTGAGGGCTGTCTTTTAGAGTCTTAGACGCGTGTTCATCGCTAAGTTCATTAATCCCGCTTTAAAAAGGGAGTCCTCTTCCCCGGAGCGACGCGTTCACGTGAGGAACGAACCCGAGCGGAAGCGCCCCGGACTGGGACGGGGAAGTCCAGGCTTGGCCCGGTGGAGCCGGGGGCCCGGGGCCGACCACGTGGTGATTGTACTCGAAGCGATGGTCCTTGTCTCCGCTGAACACCCCGGTGTCGGGGCCGAGGGGAGGGCGGGGGGGCATCATGTGACCGAGGTAGCTGGCGTGAGGGAACGGAGGCGGGGGCCGGCTGAAGTCCGCGGGGCGGGGGGCGTCGGGGGGGCCCGGCTGGGGCTCGGGGGCCTGCCGGTAGTCCAGGTCTGCGCAGGGAGGCGGCTCTGGAGGTTCTGGCGGGCGCTGGTCCGGCGGGAGGATGGAGAGCGGCTCCTGAGGCCGGCAGGACGAGGCGCCCCCTTCAGACACTGCGGGGAACAGCAGGCATTAGGCAAGTCAGCTTCATTTATACAGCGCTTTTTACAAGACAGAGCGTTTCAAAGCAGCTTTACAGAGACTTCAATCAGAGATCTCACTTACCAAACAATATCTTTATTATCTAAAATTATCAAAACATTCCAGAAGGTTAGTGTTACCATTTAAAGGTGCAGTGTGTAATATTTAGGAGGATCTGTTGTCAGAAGTGCAATATCATAAACATAACTGTGTTGTCAGTGGTGTATAAACCCTTACATGATTAACCGTTTTTATTACTTTAGAATGAGGCATTTCTCTCTACACACACCGCGGGTCGCCTTACATCGACATGTTTCTACGGTGGCCCTGAGCGGACAAGCGCAACTTCTGTTGGGTGCAATTCACAAACTCACCTCTAGATGCTGCTAACATGTACACACTGCACCTTTAATATTTCAATTCAGAAAGTCCCCCTGTAACCAGTGTTGTCAAAAGTACTGACTTCGGTATCAAGTCGATACTGAAATTTAAAAAATGTGCCGCTTTGAGCGTGATCATATACGCCTCTGATTGGCCGTTGTGTTCACGAGCTCATCGGATATGTCTGTGATTGGCTACAATGATCAGCGCTTCAAAAACATGTTGTAAATATACATCAATGACGCTCTTCAGCGAGCGCTGACACACACACACACACACACACACACACACACACACACACACACACACACACACACACGGGAGCGTTTGAAAGTAGGCGTCTATCAGCGGATCGGTCCTGCTTGTGCTTTCAAACACTTCCGTGCGCTGATCATTGTAGCCAATCACAGACATATCCGATGAGCTCGTGAACACAACGGCCAATCAGAGGTGTTTATGATTCTGCTCAAAGCATCATATTTTAAAAATATCTTCAATGTAACTCGACACCCTTGCCTCATTTAGTACACACGGTTCTATGAATATGCAAATTAGCCCCGCCTCCACTCGCTCACTCAGCTCAGAGATCCACTCGTTGGTTTTCAATATAAAACCTGGTGAAATGATCTCAGTACTTTTTGAACATTTCAAGCACACATGGAATATAACTCAAAAGGAGGAGTGTGTGATATCGGATTCAGGTGTGTGATGAGATGATGAGGTTACCTGGAGATACGGGGCTGGGCTCAGGTGGCGGCTTGACCTCAGGTACGCCTGCTGTGTTTGACAGGACTCCCTCTGCGCTCTCGAAGCCCATGATGTCGCCCGGCGCCCCCTGCTGGACCTTCAGCAGCTGCGCGAGGAGCATGGTGACCGCCGTCTGCGTGGCGGAGGCTGACGCCTCTCCGTCAGGCTTCACCGGCGCCGGCGGAGACGGGGGTTTGGGCATCGGGGGGGTGCGGGCCCCTGACGGAGGTGGCGGGGGGGGTTTGGAGACCGTGGGGGGCGGGGGGGGTTCTGGGGGTCTTTCACACTCCGGCGGTCCAGCGGGTAAAGCCTTCGTCAGCTGCTGCAGCGTCTCCGGGTTCATCTTCGATCCCACGGTCTGGGCGAACTGGGCCGATCCCACCGGGCCGCTTTTGGACTGGAAGAGGTTCAGGAGCACAGCCAGCTGTTCTTGAGTCAGTTGGGAATTGGGAGCTTTGGGGTCTAGGAGAAAAAGAGCAGGGATGATTGAATGGCTTGTAAATTAAGGGCTCTAAGTGAAGTACTAAATGAGACTATAAAGTACTGACTTCGGTACCAAAGTCGGTACTTTTGACAACTCTAGACTCCCATTTAGTTACTCATTGCTTGGGCTGGGATGTCATTGGAAACAAGAAAAAGTGCTCTGTAAATACCCGGATTATACACTTGCTTAACTGAAAAAATTAAGTGTTGAATGTTGGACACTTCATGCACTAAACAGTCACAGCTTTAAAGACACCATGAAATCAAAACTGACTTTTTAAAATGGAATATTTCAGTGTTTATTATAAATTATTTATGGGTGCACATCATCATTATTGTGTTAAATTCCTGTTCCTGGTAATCTTGACTCAGAATAAGTTCCTCTTGCAGCATCTCTTCTCTTCTCTGATGACGAGGGCGGAGCAACCTGTCACTCACATGAGATCAGCCAATAGCAAACCACAACCATCCAATCAGTTCCTCAGACACAATCAAGCCCCGCCCACATTTGAAATAACCTTTCATATGCTAGATGTTTGTGTACTTGTACTCTGCACTGTGTACACAGAGTATGGCATGTCATTTGGGACACTACTAAAGCCGGTGCACACTGTGCGATTTGACCGTCTGAGACAAATTTAGCAAATCCTAAAAGAATCCTCTGATCATAGGCTAAAATCTGAAGTCTTTGATGGTTAGTTTGACATGTTCACCGACAGCCGATTAATGGCCGCTGCGATAAAATTTCACCTCAGACGAATTTCTGGCGGTGTCAGAAGAGTTGACTCTCAGTCCTGCAGTGATTCTCCCACGACCACCGTCACATTGCCTTCGTTTTCCAAGACAAGCCGTGACCAAAAGTAACGTTCGAGATTTCTTTGTAGCCGCCATTTCAACCCCGAGTGTAACGCAGATCACGGTTACAGACATGTCAATGACTGATGATGTAAAACTCAGTTTTTAATAGGGCTGGGTATAGACACAAATTTCACAATTCGATTCGATTTCGATTCACAAGCATACGATTCAATTCGATTCAATATTGATTATTTTGGATATCAGGATCAATACATCACAGGCTTCATTAGCCTACTAAAATATTGAAGGTAAAAATGAACTGATTTGTATACAAACACTTGAATTACACTTATTTATTTTTATAATAATAAAGTTATATGAAATATAAACATTTAAATGGTGGCTGTCATAAAAACCTGCCAGATTTATTCAAACATGCATTAAAAATTTAAGAACATTAAAAATTATAATGAATATGTAATATGGTGCATATATTTAGCAAAATGCTCCTCTGTAGAGTTATTTATTCTCGCTGACTAACGAGTTTATGGTCACTGGATATGTTTTTTCTGGTAAATGTGACGTTACATGACATTGTTTACTAACGTCTTTCCACGGTTGAAACACTGAGCGACTCCATGTCACATGATACGGATTTCGATAAGTTGTACTCCATCTTTTAACACACTTTCAGATGCTCATGCTTATTTCGCGCTTTAACTGGTGTTATTAAGGCGGAAGAGAAGATCATGTGCTTCTCTAGAGCGGAGCCAGAGCGATCTCACACCACAGCGACAAAATGCTATTTATGTTTTTGAATTTCATAAGAAAATGGATGTAATTTGAAATCTGAGACTTTGTTTTATATCAATAGTAACAAAGCACAAAGATTATTGTGATACTGGATGGGATGCGCTACAATGTTCCATTCATTCATCAGCTGAAAACAGGAAGACTAATCGATTCTTGGGATTTAAGAATCGATATCGGTTCGTAAAAATGTGAGGTCGATTAAAATCGAGAAATCAATATTTTTTACCCAGCCCTAGTTTTTAGCACGTCTTGACTGTCGTACAGTCTAACATTAATGATAACTGAGATCTTACAGTGTGACATGGCGTACAGCGATGATCATGTTCGTACAGTCTGACAAGCAACAAAGGTAAAGGACGACACTAAACGGCCCAGTGTGCACCGGGTGAATCTGAGGCCCGGTTTGAGCGTGCGAGCTGCGGTCTCACCCAGCAGGGCTGCAGTGTTGGCGGCGTTCGGGCCTTTGAGTCCTCCAGCGGCAGGGAAGCCCTGAGGAGTGTTACTGCGGCTGTCGTCCAGCCCGAGCTCCTTACGGGGAGCTTTAGGAGCCGTCAGATCCTCCGGCATCTGCTTCTGCCGCCGGCGCTTCTTACTCCACAGCTCATGACAATCCTGCCAGAGAGGGAGACTAGAGACAGGACAAGCAGAGATCAGATCAGAAGCAGAGAAGAAGACGTGAAGTGTGAAAAATGAAGCAGAGGCCAAATCAAATTTACACATATTTTCCAAACCATTATTCGAAGTTATGAGTGAAATAAAAGACACAATTGAGTTAATTTCACAAAGAAATGTCAAGGACATTTTTAACAAGAGAATTATATATTGTAGGTTTAGTTTGTTTATTAAAGAATTGTTTAAAAATGTTACTTAAAAAGAACAGTTACTGAAGAACTAATAGCTAAAGCACAGAATGCTCTTAGCACACTAATCAATGTGCGCCTGTTACGCCGTTTTAAACGTTCCTAATTTTGTTTTCTTTCTCCTACAATAGTTTTACAAGCATCCAAGGTCAAAAAACACTTTTCTCATATCATCCATTGCTCTTTTCTCACGGTGTCTGAAACGGTTCGATCAAAGATTCAGTCTCTCTAAACCCCGCCTCTCTGAGAGCCTCCTCTGCTCTGATTGGTCAGACGACTCAGTCTGTTGTGATTGGTCTACTCTGCTCTGATTGGTCAGACGACTCAGTCTGTTGTGATTGGTCTACTCTGCTCTGATTGGTCAGACGACTCAGTCTGTTGTGATTGGTCTACTCTGCTCTGACTGGTCAGACGACTCAGTCTGTTGTGATTGGTCTACTCTGCTCTGATTGGTCAGACGGCTCAGTCTGTTGTGATTGGTCTACTCTGCTCTGATTGGTCAGACGACTCAGTCTGTTGTGATTGGTCTACTCTGCTCTGATTGGTCAGACGACTCAGTCTGTTGTGATTGGTCTACTCTGCTCTGATTGGTCAGACGACTCAGTCTGTTGTGATTGGTCTACTCTGCTCTGATTGGTCAGACGGCTCAGTCTGTTGTGATTGGTCGATCGCTTACAGCACGTGTCAGAAACCAAACGCTCATTATCATATCTGAGTCTCAGCTCTTGATCACAGTGATACGAACAGGAACGATGGCGTGGGTTTTACCGTATCAATCTCATCAAAGTGGATTTGCTTTGTCAGCAGAAAACAGCGTCTTCTCGACACGAACAACACAAACCAAACTCTTCCAGTCTCAGATAAACTAGTGTTTGAGGGCGGGGCTAAGAGACGCTGTTCAGCCAATCAAGACCAGAGGCTGGCATTATGCAAATTAGATATAAACCTACGCAGGTTCATCAGGAAGTGAGACTGAATTACTGACGACTCATTTCAGTTCAGAATCACTTTCTTTTGGGAGACAAACGCAGGATCTGAAATCTCATATTGAGTAGGAACCACATCTGAGTTTGAATTTACTTCACGACTGCTAAGAAAGCATGTTCTATAAAGTATGAATGAAATTCAGACGTACTACATCCACCATGTTGTTACGGTCCTCTCCCGTGGCCTCATGGGATAGTAAAGTGTCCATCGTATGCACACTTCAGAATCTCCTCAGAAGTAGAAGGTCATCAGGGCACTTTTATCCTAATGTTTTTTGATTACTATGTATTCGGAGATGCTACTCTTTTGCCGTATTGTTTTCGCATGCTATATAGTAGGGAAGTATTCGATTTCGGACGCAGCATTTAACTATTTAGCAGCACTTTAAATCTTTGCAGACCTTTTACATTCACAAACAGCCGCATTACACACTGGATGAAAGGAAATATGTGACCCTGGACAACAAAACCAGTCACATGGGTCAAGTTTTTTTAAATTGAGATTTATACATCATCTAAAAGCTGAATAAATATTGATGAATGGTTTGTTAGGATAGGACAATATTTGGCCGAGATACAACTATTTGAAAATCTGGAATCTGAGGGTGCAAAAAAATAAAAAAAATCGAAACATTGAGAAAATCTCCTTTAAAGTTGTCCATTTATGTTCATGATTGTGCTGCATTCACTCACACAAATACATGTTTTATATATTTACGGTAGGACATTTACAAAATATCTTCATGGAACATGATCTTTACTTAATATCCTAATGATTTTTGGCATAAAAGAAAAATCTATAATTCTGACCCATACAATGTATTGTTGGCTATTGCCACAGATATACCCGTGCGACTCTTGACTGGTTTTGTGATCCAGGGTCATATTTCCGAAAAAGCACAATAGAGCACTTTAAAGCATAGCTGCTAAACAAAAACCAAAAAAACTACAGAATAAATAGCAAAAACAAAACAAAAGCCCTCATACTCAGGCGGAGGCATCTTGGCTGGATCCACATCTTTGAGGAAGTCGCTGTTGAGAGCTTGTTCTGCAGTGCAGCGTTTGCTCGGGTCCAACGCTAACATGTGGTCAAACAGATCCAGGGCCATCAGAGGAATACTGAAACATTCAAACCAACAGTCACTGCAAACATATCACTGAGGTTTACTTCTCTACATGTCTAATGCTGCCTTCAAATTATGTCGCCATAATCATTTCCTTGAATTATGCACAGATAAAAGCCCCTGTAATGGTGTTACTGCCACCGGGAATTTCTGCATTGCAAATAGGAAGTTCATCAATTACAAGAAAAGCTGTAAAGCTTGCCACAAAATACTAATTTAGCTGGTTTATGAGGAGACAGGCTCGTGTGACTCGTTCCTTTTCCTTTGATTCTCAGCATGAAAGTAATAAAACAGACAACGCATCGATTACACTAATACTCATTTTATAGCATTAGCACTAAAAGGCGTCCTGTCTTTATCAGCAAACGGAAAGAGATTTTTCCATTTTCTTCTGACCAGAAATCACACGAGTTCTTGAAAACATCATAAGAGTCAAATAAAGCAAACGCATACCCATTTACAGTCAAACAAAAATGTATTCAGACACATTTCTCACATCATCACAGTTTATTCGCCATAGAAAATGGTAATAAATATGAGCAGAACTCAGAGTCATGAACTCAGCTGATATTTGACTGGTTTTGTCCGTCCTTCTGTTAGACTGTCTCACACATGAATTATGTTGAATATCTGTCAGCTGTTAAATTTAACTACACAATTAGATAATACCAGTTTAGCTCAACCAATCACCAAGCAATGCTTCATGTTGTTCAGTCTGTGTGTAAAAAGAGCATTAGCAATTAAAGAAAACACACTTCAGCAAAACATGATCAGCTCAAAGTGTCCGAATCAGTTTTGGTCCCAAATTTGTATAAATGTCACTGGTAGTCGCTGTATGAAGAATATTTGGGTATAATATGTCACAGTTCGCTTTATTTTGCTCTCCTCACTTACAGAAATGAACTATAGTGTCCTGATCACACTAGTAAAAACATATCAAATATTACATCTGGTGTCTGAATCATTTGTGGTTTGACTGTACATGCTATAATCCTTCACCCATTGTCATCCTGAGCTAACAGACTGAACTGGTTTCATTTCTGATTACTCACAAGGCGAACTCTTCCCTTAGCCTTCGCCGGTACTGTTTCTTTGGTTTCATGGTGTTGAAGTAGGGCAGCTTGATGACGTCTGGCCACACGGCAGGGCAAGGGCTTCCACAGATACGACTGGATTGGACACAGGTATAAATGTCAGATAGATTGGATCTCCAACAAAACCAGTGTTGTCAAAAGTACAGACTTCGGTACCAAGTCGATACTGAAATTTTAAAATGTGCCGCTTTGAGCAGAATCATAAACACCTCTGATTGGCCGTTGTGTTCACGAGCTCATCGGATATGTCTGTGATTGGCTACAATGATCAGCGCTTCAAAAACATGTTGTAAATATCCATCAATGAAGCTCTTCAGCGAGCGCTTACACACACACACACACACACACACACACACACACACACACACACACACACGAGCGTTTGAAAGCAGGAGTCTATCAGCGGATCGGTCCTGCTTGTGCTTTCAAACACTTCCGTGAGCTGATCATTGTAGCCAATCACAGACATATCCGATGAACTCGTGAACACAACGGCCAATCAGAGGCGTTTATGATTCCGCTCAAAGCGTAATTTTTTTTTATTTCAGTACCGACTTGGTACCGAAGTCTGACAACACTAAACCAAACAGGGACGTTATTTACATGCTGACTGTTGTTACCTTATGAGCTCTAGCTGTGCTAGCTCCTGATTGGCCTGAAAGATGGGCTTCTTTGTGAAAAGCTCTCCCAGAATGCACCTGTGGGACATGAAAGGTTTTAGGTGAAAATCAGAGTGATTATACGATTAACAGTAGGGCTGCTTGATATTGGGGGGAGGGGGGGGGAGTTTATTAGTTAGCTATAAAAAAACACTAGAGAGGAGCTTATTGACTTAATTATACATGTACATTTGAAAATATTGGTCATTACATAAATGTACGTGGTCATTAAATTTCATCATTGGTTTATGAAAACTACCTATATATATAGATATCAATCGGCTATAGCTATCGACATATCATTCGGCTATCGGTAGAAAAAAAACGGATACTGTGTTAATTGTGGTAAAAAAATTTTAACGCTTTAAACTGACAAAAGAAAAATTCTGCAGTGGGAAAGTGATGAAACCGGTGTTGCGACTGAACACTGTGTAACACCGACTACCGTAGCAAGCCTAACAGAGCCCAAACTATTATATTCAACTGCTATTTATTTTAAGATATCATAATTACACTATTGTAGATAGAGAGATATAAATATATAATGCAGCTTAAATTGCTAGCATGGCATGTCTGAAGTGCAGGCTCACCCGCAGCTCCACACGTCGATGGCGGGCGTATAGCGCTCTTCTCCCAGCAGCAGCTCGGGGGGGCGGTACCACAGAGTGATCACCTTATTGGTGTAGGGTCGACTGGAGAACGACAAAACCAGTCAGAGTCAGCTCAGTTTACTCAGCTCAGAACTGCATGCTGGATCAGGACCGGGCGATACGTACCTCTCCTCAGAGTTATACAGGCGAGCCAATCCGAAATCTGCCAGCTTGATCTGACCCCTGCAGGACGGCACAAACTCACACTAATCAGATGATATGATATGAAGTTACAGTGAAAGTTTGTTCACAATGATTTGGACTAGTGGCAGTACATTTCCTCATTCATATCTCAGGGTGTTGATACCATATTTGAGTCCTTATAATGTTAACATTATATCGGCTGATACTGATATGGTGGCCGATATATCGTAAAACTACAAATAATAAGCGTCTCATCTACTCTTCTGTGCCATAATGTCCTTTGTATGTTGACTTTGGTTCACTTGAAAAGGTCAAAGTTTGTTTGGAAAACTCAGGTTTAAGCTGAAATTGTTGTGAAATGCTCTCAGACCCTGACAGCATCAATCAGACGTTATATTAGATATAATATGAAGATAAAATTAAAGTTGTGTTGTTTTCACAGATTCACGTTTTTGAAGTTTACATTGAGATGATAAAGTTTTCAATAAATGTCAAAACTTGCACCTTGGAATCTATTTCAAAGTTTGCGCTCTCGAGCCACCAAACACTGTTATCATGCGACTGAACGGCCAGAACACATTAAAGCTGTAGTCTACGATGTTGAAAATCGGTTGGGAAGTTTAAAAAACTCATCCCGCCCCTCCACACACACCCCCTCCCCTCTGTGCTACCTGATCCCTCCCACCGGGAAACGACCTGAACAACGTCACTCAGTCAAGCTGTGATCACCGGTAGTAAACATCGGCGCATCTTGTTCAAATTCCGATCGGCTCGAACAGAAACCCGCTAGGCCTACTGAAATATATTCAAGCACTTCAAGAAATATAATTACTTTGACCCGTGATAGGCGATGCTAAACGGCTAACATTCCAATGCCGACCGGCAGCATAAGCATGTTGTCAGACTGATAAAAAGCTATTTATGTAACACCTCACACCATAAAAGTATAAATAAATGCTTACCTGCTCAACAAAAAGTCAGCCGTGTCAGCGTCGGTTTTTTCGGTTTGTTATTTCTCCATTGCTGAGCTGATGCTACTTTGCTAACTACCATAGACTGTCAGCTGCTTGCCCGCGAAATTTCATGTCGCAGGAGGGGGGCGGGGCGGGGTGCGGTGGGGTGGAGACGCGAGCGTCAAGTGGAGCGGTGGATTGGATGAGAGCAGTTGACCAATGTAAGCTGTCCGGCCGGACAGCTTACATTGGTCAACTTCTCTGCAGCTGTACACCCAATAGAGTGAATGGATTTTTTTCATTCTTTTTTCTCTTCATATTGTTAGGATTGTACTGTAGAACCATAACCAGCATCTAAACGAGGTTATTAATAATGAACAATCTTTGAAATCGTAGACCATAGCTTTAAGTTTTCTGTCTTCAGTTAAACGGTGTGTGTTAGCGGCCCCTAAGCTAACAACTAATGATCTTTACAATGGAAGTGAATCAATCAAAACTAACTTTAGCTGGACAATAACTTTATTCTAGAGTTGCTGTAAAGACAAACAATCTCTGTTACTGTAATCTCCTGTTATCACTGTAAAGCTGCTCTGAAACGATCTATATTGTTGAAAGTGCTATATAAATGAAGATGAAGATGTGATGATGTGAGGGTGTCTGAAACACTGTGAATCTCTTCTGCACTGACTTGTTATTGAGCAAGATGTTGGAGCACTTGATGTCCCGGTGCAGGAAGTTCTTCTTGTGGCAGTAATCCAGTCCTTCCAGAAGCTGCCTCATGAAAGACTTGATGTGGCTCTCGTTGAAGTGCACGAGGCCCGACTCCAGGAGACCCATCAGGTCGTGGTCCATGTACTCAAACACCAGGTAAAACGCCCCTGTGAGACGAAAACACATTCATTACACACAGGGTTTGAAATACACATCCAATATATATAATATTATATGGACAAACCTCTTTGAAAGAGAACATTGTTGTTTGTTAATGAGAAATAGTTTCCATTTGTCACCCTCAAGTGTGTAATTATTCATCAAATCCCACAAACACTTCTTTTCACTCCACACCCTCTGAATTCAGAGCATTTTTAACAGAATATAACACCAATTAACACAATTTAACACAAATAACACCAAATTTTTATATATATATATATTTATTAGGGCTGTCAGTTAAACGCGTTATTAACGGCGTTAACGCAAACCTATTTTAACGGCGTCAATTTTTTTATCGCGCGATTAACGCCTAGCAAACTTTGTCGTTTTTTTTGTTTTGTTTTTTTTTTGACATGCTTTTGCAACAACTAGTAACGTTAGTACAACACCACCGGATCTAGCTAGACCGGAAACAAAACAACAGGCACGCCGCACACACTTGTTTGGGCTTGCGAGCCGGCCAAAGAGTGGACGAGAAGCCGCGTCTATGGACAACTTGTATCGCACATCGGACGCGTACTTTCTCAGTTTATAGCCAGCAATAAAAGGTGTGTGTACACTCATAGAGAATAATGTGTTCGAATTTTAAATACGAGGCGCTGCGCTTCGCTTCTCGTCCAGTGTGCGACCCCCTTTAACATTATGATTTGAGTGGATGAATGATGAGCGCGAGACGCCGAAATGGATGCCAATAAGATTCTGAATGGAGAGTTTAATTTTAAAAAAGTGGCCAAAATGTTTCAGTTGACAAGACCAAAGTGATCTGTGTGTTTTGTCATTGTGAACTGAGCTATCATTGCAGCACGTCCAGTCTGAAATGGCCTACTACTTGATGGCCAAGCACACTGATTCGCTGATGCGAATTCTCCACCCCCTCTTCAATGTTAGGACCTCGTCAGTATTTCTTTCACCCTTTTATTGATGGACAGTGTTACATTGTGTGAGAGATTATTTGCTCCAAGTGAGAATGTTAGTGTGAAATTGAACACTACAGTATGCCAATGTTGATTTCAAAAAGAAACATTTGCTCAAAGCAAGCCGATCCACTTTTCCATGTTGATAAGAGCATTAAAATGAGAAAAAATAATGGGACAAAAAGAAATCAAGAGACATTTAGAATAGATAAAAATGTGCGATTAATTGCGATTAATCGCGAGTTAACTATGACATTAATGCGATTAATCGCGATTAAATATTTTAATCGTTTGACAGCACTAATATTTATTTATTTATTTTTAATTAAGAAAGCAATATATGAAATAAAATTTTTATAATATATATTTATTTGTATAATATATGCGTTTACTTCCCTTTTTGGCTAGTAGACGATCTGAATGGCCGGTAACTTAATTTAGTAGTAGGGCTGCAAAATATATATCGAAATATCGCAAATGTATATATCGCGATATGCATATCGCAACGGCTTACAATAACGGGGGTCATGAACAAAAGACTGCTCTTGGCTGAATAACTTTAGTAGCTTTAATAAGAATCAGTATATATTTAATTCATACCGTGAAAACTAAGCAGTTTTATTTTTATATTTGATTATTGAGTTTCTGTTGTTAAATAACCCTAATGTAGGATAACCTGAACCCCTGAACCCCACTGATGTTAAAATAACACTTCTTACGCTACAGTAAAACACTGATGTTCACTGTCAGAAGTTTAGGGATGTTTTCTCATAACAAAAAGAATGTGAAACACGCATGTAGGTTATCTCATTTAAAATATATTTTAAAAATAATTTAAGTTTATTTTACACACTTTAAGCATTATCATATTGAATATCGCATTATTTAATGAGTTATCGCATTTTTCTTCAATATTGGCCGTGAGTGAAAAGGTTCATTTCAAACCCTGATTACAGCAACAGTGAGAGGAGAACCTCTGAGAGCCAGCGATCAAAGACGGGTTATTTCCAGCGCTGTACCTTTGTCGTTCTTGAAGTCTAAGGCGTCTTCTTTGTCGGTGACGATCTCCTTCATGTTGATGATGCTCTTGTGGTTGAGCTGCCGCAGGATCTTGATCTCCCGGATGGCCGTGATGGGGAAACCCTCCTTCTCGTTGTCCAGGCGCACCTTCTTCAGGGCCACCAACTCCGCTGAACAACACCAGAGGGATGGGTTAGCCACACGACGTGATTAACGGACTCTGACTGCGTTAGCATACACATCTCTTAAGGTCACAGTGAACTTGAGCACAGAGAGCGAAGACTACAGCTCTGTTTCCATGGCATGTTTTGACTAGGGCTGCACAATACTGGAAAACACTGACATTGCGATATTTTCTGCAATATATATTGTGGTGAGTTTTCACCAGATGACTTGAATAGCTATATTAGTACATAATGAATTATTCAAGAGTGATGGGTTGATTTTGTGGAGTTAATCCTGAGAAATTATTTTTACTCTGAAGTCACATGTTACTTGCCGTTTTATTAAATGGCAAAATCCTTTTAAGGCTGAACGATTTAGGAAAAGCTTCACTGTAATAATATTGTTCAAAGTTGTAAATAAAATTATTTAATTATTCAATGATTGGAGTATGTTTAACAATAAAATACTAAAAAAAAACTAAAATTTTCATGTACTATATCATCATATAGTCTACTCTACAGTCTTTCTACTTCTAAATTTCAGTTTTATAAGGCATTTGTTTAAGACATGCACAAATAAAATTAATACCATATGCAATGTCTATGGTAACATCCTAAACCATAAAACTGTAAAAACCACTATACAGTTCAACAAAAACTGTTTTATAAAATGATAAACCTCACATTTCAGACTTTAAACCATTTATATGAAAAGGGATGAGTCAAAATGATAGATTATTATATCACTATTTATTTTATTTTTTTAATTATAGATGAAAGCAGCACTGCGCTAATAAACACGACTTTATTAGGCATTATACAGAGGTAAGATGCTATTGAAACTTAAGCCATTTCATGATTTCTGTTTTTCAGTCGCCAAATTTAAGACCTCTTAAAATTATAATTAAGACTTTTTATAACATTTAAGATATTTAAGACTTTAAATGGCTTTAAATTTGATAACTGAATGTAAGACTTAAGGACCCATGGGGTGTTGATTATTTGTGACATTTACAAGCAATTTCTAAGTGAAAATTGTTTCAAAGTAAATGCATTTCCAAAATTTTTGACCAATTCAATATGTACAAAAATAATAATTATGATTTTATAATTTATTTAAAATAAAAATATTAAACCAAATAAAAAATATTTGGTAATAACACTTTTGTACTGTAAAATAAACAAGTAATGAATTTTATTTTACTGTAAAACTACAATACTAATATTTATGTCAGTTTCTTAATTGCCAAAAAGTAACCCATCAAGATTTTATTTTTATGGGTTGCCATGAAAATAAAAATATGCACTGCCAGTATCAGAGTGACGCTCGGCACTGAGTTCATTTGCATGCGTGCAGCCCGTCAGGTGTGTAAAAACCTGTAGCATTTATATTAATTTAAATAAATTTCGATGCATCATGCAGATGTTTGAGAACATCCTTACCAGTGTCTTTGTCCTTGGCTTTGTACACCTGCCCATAAGTACCTTCTCCAGTGATCCCAATGATTTCAAACTTGTCAACACACCGCTTTCCCCAGTCGATCTCGGTTTCCTTGATCTCTCCAAAGCGTGGACCACAAATTCTGCGATGCAACCAGAGAAGGAGATTTTCGCATTTGCTAAAGAGAGAATGTGAAAAGAGATTGTTTGGCACATACTTTGGTCTTTTGCGCGGGATGGGCATCTTCTTCTCATCCGGCGGGCTGTGCGGGGAGCCGGGAATGATGCCCGGGAGCTCCGGAGGAAGAGGCAGGTCTGAGAGGAGCGCACGCGCTTTCCTTTCTGGTTTGTAGTTTTTTTTCCCTGTGGTTGCTGAAGAGTCTTTCAGGCTGCTGACACTGAAGAAAAGGAAGCCATCAGAGAAACTGTCAATGCAACAACAACAGCGCTAGGGCTGGGCGAAAACATCACGATAAAATGTTCATATCAGTCGATATCGATAATTATCAGCGATAAATGTCAAATCTATTTTTCTACCAAGTTTAAAGGCAGATTTTTGCTCCTAAGTGAAAATTGTAGAATTAACCAGACAATTAAAGGGATGGTTCGGAGTAAAATCAGCCTAGGGTCCTTTGCACCATGACCTCGAGCCAAACACCCCCCAGAAGCCTTTTTCCCCTTGGGTGAACATTATTAAAGTTAGAGTTTATTTAGAGATATCAGCCGATGGTTTAGTGCAGGCGTTAATGGCTCCTATGATGTATCTGGTAAATTACCCCACTAATAATGCCCAGAATGGCACCAAACTTCTACAGTAGTACAAATAGGTTCTGTACTCATAAAACGAGGCATTGGAAAGCTTGTAAGTACATCAGGAGTTTATTTAAATAACACTTGCCTGATGGCTAATGCTACCGCTAACCCACACGTCAACGTCACTTCAGTGAGCACGTAAAAGTCCTGCAGAAAGCCAATTTATCCAGAATTTTATTTTATTTTTTTTATTTTTTTTAAGTGTTGACAACTTAGTGTTAACTAATAATTGTTGCAAAATGGTATTACCAACAAAATATTAGTGCATTCCTGGAGCTGGGCGTCGTTACACTTCATCCTTATGATCGCTTTCTACCAGGACTTTTACGTAATATTACAGACGTCCTGTGGTAAAAAGACATTACTCCATCTACCCTTGTAAAGTTAATCCCATCCGAATAGGGCTTAAAGGAATAGTTCACTTTAAAATGAAAATTCTGTCATCATTTACTCACCCTCATGTTATTTCAAACCTGTATGAATTTCTTTCTTCTGCTGAACACAAAGGAAGATATTTAGAAGAATGTCAGTAACCAGTTTCTGGGTCCCATTGACTTCCATAGTAGGAAAAAAAATATACAATGGAAGACAATGGGACCCAGAAACTGGTTACTGACATTCTTCTAAATATCTTCCTTTCTGTTCAGCAGAAGAAAGAAATTCATACAGGTTTGAAACAACATGAGGGTGAGTAAATGATGACAGAATTTTCATTTTAAAGTGAACTATCCCTTTAAGACTTTTACTCAAGTCGTTTTGGAATTGGTGACTTGTAATGGAGTCATTTTCACTGTAAGGCCTCTGTACTTTTACTCAATACTCCAGTATTGTTTTCAGGCACTCTTTACAGCTCTGTGAGCGAAATACGATTACGGATATTTTCACAGATGAATTTAGAAAACAAACCTGTCGCTTCCGTCCACATGGTCCAGGTTGTTGGGAGCCGGTGGAAGAGAGGCTACAGCCGCTTTCTCTCGCTCCTTCTCCTTCACCTGCAGGACCGCTCCTCCCTTCTTCTTGTCCTCCTTCCCTTTGGCGTCTCTGGCGGGCAGCGAGGCGTCTGCGCTCCTCTTGGGTCGGTCCACAGGAGACTGAGGCTGGCTGGACACGGGGGTTCTGGGGCCTTTCTCACACACCGGTGGAGGAGAGGGCGGTCGGGTCTTCTTGAGAGTGTGGTTGGACGCCGGGTTGGGCGGAGGAGCGCTGGAGGACGACGAGCCTTTGGTCGGGGTCGAGGCGTTGCTGGAGGTTTTGACGCGAGCGGCTTCAGCGGCTTTGGGGCGAGTTCAGAAAGGTTATTTATACAGCACATTTCACACACTAGGGCAATTCAAAGAGCTTTAAGCAGAAAGGAGTTAAAATAATCACAAAATAAAAGCAAGGAAAATTAAAACTGTTATAAAAGGAATTAAAAGAGTAAAAAGATACATAGATAAACTTCTCATCAGGCTAAACACCAGTGTATCTTATTTTTCACAACTCCCAGTTTTACTGTGAGATTTTCCCATGGTGATTACACTGTGTCTGTGGGGTTATTTCTGCGCGTCTAAGAAATCTATTTGACGTCTCTGATACACCTGATTTTCCCTTAAATCGGACAGGAGGAGCTCTAGGACTCACAGGGAAACCTCGGGTTCACTAACCCATCAGTCCAAACCCCAAAGATTTGTTCGGAAGCTCTAGGAATAGACTCGATCCAGTCCGACCCTACAGAACCTCGAGTTTAATCACGTCAAACTAGTGTTGTCAAAAGTACAGACTTCGATACCAAGTTGATACTGAAATTTTAAAAATGTGCCGCTGTTGAGCGGGATCATAAACGCCTCTGATTGGCCGTTGTGTTCACGAGCTCATCGGATATGTCTGTGATTGGCTACAATTATCAGCGCTTTAAAAATATGTAAATATAAATCAATGACGCTCTTCAGCGAGCGCTGACACACACACACACGCGAGCGTTTGAAAGCAGGACCGGTCCGCTGGCGCTGACAGACGCTCCTGCTTTTAAAACTCAAACTATCCCGTGTGCTGATCATTGTAGCCAATCACAGACATATCCGATGAGCTCGTGAACACAACGGCCAATCAGAGGTGTTTATGATCCCGCTCAACAGCGCTCAAGCATCACATTTTTTTAATTTCAGTACCGACTTGGTATCGAAGTCTGTACTTTTGACACCACCACGTCAAACACACACCTCCACCACAGACCCAGGTCATCAGCATGGTTTCACCTCTCAACTTCCCCAATGAAGTAATTTCTGCTAGTCTCTTACCTTTCACCTTCTTCTGCTTGCTGAGCTCGGCGGCCAGGCTGCTCTTCAGGGTCAGTGTGCTGGGAGAGAGGCTGGAGGGCCGGCTCCGGGACCGAGAGTGGCGGTGACGACTGCGGGACCGAGAGTGACGGGTCGACGGGTACGGGCTCCTGCTGCGGGACTTTCCCGTACGCCTGAGAGAGAGCAACAGCAGACTGAGTTAAACGCCCATGATTTACTCATCTTAGGTGTATATTAGGGCTGGGTAAAAAATATCGATTTCTCGATTTTAATCGATTCTCATTTTTACGAAACGATATCGATTCTTAAATCCCAAGAATCGATTAGTCATCCTGTTTTCAGTGATGAATGAATGGAACATTGTTGCGCGCATTCCCATTCAATAAATCGCAATAATCTTTGTGCTTTGTTATTATTAATATGAAACAAAGTCTCAGATTTCAAATTACGTCCATGTTCTTATGAAATTCAAAAACATAAATACCATTTTGGCGCTGTGGCGTGAGATCGCTCTGGCTCAGCTCAAGAGAAGCACATGATCTTCTCTTCCGCCTTAATAATATCCGTTACAGCGCGAGATAAACATGAATGAGCTTCTGAAAGTGTGTTAAAAGGTAGAGTACAACTTATCGAAGTCCGTATCGTCACATGGAATCGCTCAATCAGTGTTTCAACCGTGGAAAGACGTTAGTAAACAATGTCATAACGTCACATTTACCTCAGAAAAACCATATTTACCAAAAAAAAAACTCTAGAGAGGAGCATTTTGTTAAATATATGCACCATATTACATATTCATTATATTTTTTAATGTTCTTCAATATTTAATGCATGTTTGAATAAATCTGGAAAGTTTTTCTATGACAGCCACCATTTAAATTTGTATATAATTTCATATAACTTTATTATAATAAAAATAAATAAGTGTATTTTAAGTGTTTGTATACAAATCAAATCAGTTATTTTTTACCTTCAATATTATAGTAGGCTAATGAAGCCTATAGGCTACAACTGACTCCCATAGTTTACAATAATAGTTAAGAGATTTGTTTTCCTTGAGAAAATTTGCAATGTATTGTACCTGATATCCAAAATAATCGATATTGAATCGAATCGTAATCGAAATCGAATCGAATTGCAAGCTTGTGAATCGAAATCGAATCGAATTGTGAAATTTGTGTCAATACCCAGCCCTAGTGTATATGACACTCTTCTTTCAGACAAACACAATCAGAGTTATATTGAAAAATGTCCTGGCTCTTCCAAGCTTTATAATGGAAGTCAATGGGTTTATGTTTTTGGAAGTCCATCAAAGCGCATCCATCCTTGATAAAAGTGGCAGAAACGGCTCTGCGGGGGTTAATAAAGGCCTTCTGAAGTGAAAAGAAGAAAAATATCCATATTTGAAACTTTATCAACTAAAATAGCTAGCTTCGGCAGACACGAACGCGGAGACGTCAAAGCTTACTGTTCACGACTGCCGTAAAGTTATAAATATGTATATTCTTCTTACACAAACGCATCACTCGCTTCTGAAGGCCTTTATTAACCCCATGGAGTCGTGTGGATTACTCTCATCACGGATGGATGCACTTTTTTGGGCTTTATAAAGCTTGGAAGAGCCAGGACATTTTTAATATAACTCTGATTGTATTCGTCTGAAAGAAGAGTCATATACACCTAGGATTTTCATTTTTGTGTGAACTATCCCTTTAAATCTGTAAAACAATCTTATTGCTTCACAAGACTTAGATTAAAATGCTTGATTCATAATATGGATTAATTGTATGATGCCTATGACATTTTTGGATCTTTTCAGTTCTGGGTACTTTCAATGGAGCAACTCAAACCTCTTGGGTTTCATTTAAAGGGGTCATGCACTTTTAAATTTAAAGCTCAACTTATGATGTTCGCTTGGTTTTTACATTCAAAAACATCAAAATGAATAAGTAATAGGCTATTTTCTACCCTGGTTTTGAGCCTAGCTCCTGAAATGCTCAAAATGCTTTTTATGGGCGTGCCGCATTGAAGACTTGGAAGTAAACGCCCACTGCTATGATTGGATGACAGTTTGGCATATTATAATGAGTTTCATGTAATGCCTGAATCGGTGGGCGGGGCTAAACAGGCAGTCCTGAAGTAGGCGTTGATCTTCTGTGGAGGCGGGGTTTGATACCCTATGACGTCATAGATCCTCACATTTACGTTCTTATGTGTCTTAACCATTCAAGACGCACAAAGTTTCTACAATGATGATTTAAGCCTCGTTCACAGTGATTAAGCGATGGATGGATCACTATCACGACAGACCCCAAACTTCTGAACACTAGCACACGTGTTCTGATCCACATGAGGGCGAGTAAACTTCAACATGGAAAACATTAGCATTGATCTGATGTTATCTCTAGATCAAAGCAATATTTAAATACATAGATCAGATAAACGTTGCTTTCCTGTACTTGTTTTGAAACTAACCACTTGAGGCTTTTTAACCCTTTCACAACACAAGTTGCATTTAAGCATTCTAAGACACTTTAATTGATTTAAGGAAAGATGGAACTGAATGCAAAAACTAAATAACACAATATAAAACTTAGACATGTTTGATCACCAAAGGGGCATTTCCAAAAGGAACCATAAACTTCCTGTGGCCTTTCTAAAAATATTAAATAAAAGAAAAAAACAGCTTTTTATGCTGAAACAATTTACCATTAGCAAAAGCGGCCAATGGGAGACGGCTGTAAGACTGACCCTTGAGTTTAAAACGCCGTCTAATCGTCTGACAGCGAGACGCATGAAGCCACATTATAACTGAATCAGCCAATAAAAACGCAGTCATGGCACTTCATTTGCTTCTCAATATGAGATTATAGTTAAGCTATCTGGTTTATATTACAACCAGCAATATGCCTAAAATAACATCTGACTGAGTCCTTTATAAACGCAGGCCTGGTTTCACAGACAGGGCTTAGATAAAGCCAAGATTAGATCCATCAGAACATTTAAGTAGCTTTTATAAACATGCCGTAGAAAAAAACAATGCACTGATATATTTTGAGATAGTTTTCACTGCAAGAACATGCGTTTTAGTCTGGGACTATCTAAAGACTCGTGTGTGAGACCGGGGTTAGTGTTATTACACACACATCGAGTAGAAAGCAGATGCTATACGTAGCAAAGTCTGAAGCTTCAACCTCCAGTGTGTGTGTGTGTGTGTGAGACTCAGTCTTGATAGAGTGTGGAAAGAGTCAACAGTGGGTGGGAAGACTGTTTCAAGGTCAAACAAATCAAACCAAAATGTCTTCACTTCTGCGCTAACAAGAACTACAAAGTAGAAACAAAGAACTGTTTGTATAGTCTTCAACAACACACACGTGAAACAGCACAATCCAACACTTCCGTTAACTGCGCTTTTCCCATTTCACATGCTTCTTATATCAAATTCAATTTATTTACACGAGTATGAATTTAAATTAAAAGTTGGACAGAATCGTGGACTAGAGTTGTACTCAAGCCTCTCGATAAAGAGTTACTAATAAAAACAAGGCAAATAAAACTAAAGTGCATTTGTATCTGACAGAGTAAAGCATCAATTAAAAACACAATTATGTCTCTCACACAGTTCCACTTCCCACAGTGCAATTATTTTTAACACATTAAAAGTTAATATATTCCTGCATATAAATGGAGCAGGATACCTGTAGTTTCTCCAGAGTAACGTCTGTACTACAGTTTCATTAGCGCACTACTTAGATGTGTTAAACAGTGCAAGTTGCGTTTCTTTCATTTTCATTTATTAGTGGCACAAATTATGGTATATTCGTCAACCCTCATTTGAATAGAATTAGATAGATGTCCTAGAAAACAAAAAAGAAATGCAACTTGCACAAGTTTTACAAGATCACTCGTAATCGATTCTTTCAAACGGCTCGTTTCAATTATTGACGGTAAATTTGTTTAAATGAATGACACTTTAACAAATACACATTTATAATAAACCTAACTAAGCTGCAAGTACAAAATACAATAGTATTACAATAGAATATTAAATTATTCAAGATTACAGTCTTTATAAATTTATTTTCTTTATTTGCAGTCAGAAAAACTTGCCTAACGCACCTGATGAATTACGATTTCCCAGAAGGACATGAGCGCACCATATTATAAAATTTATAATATTGTATAAAAGGCTATTTATTAAAGAAATATTCTTTGGTTTTGTATGGCTTTCGCTAAAACATTCTTACAGTGACCAGCGTATCTCCATGTTTTGGTTTGTATAATTTTTTCTGCTATTATTCAAAGTAACTAACAGTCAAATATCTGAATTCATGGAAGCTTGTTTCTGCCACAGAATAAAAATAATATTAATTTTGACTTTATTTTGAAATTCTGACTTATTTTCTCAGAATTGAGGTTTAAACTCACATTTCTGAGTTATAAATTGAGATTTTAAAGATGTCAGCCCACAACATTTTCTTACAATTGTGAATTTATATCTCACAGTTCTGAATTAAACTTGTGACTCTAAGAAAATGTCAGAATTGTGAGATAAAAATAAATAAAATAAATAATAATTTGCAGTAATTTAGTGGCGGAAACCATCTTCTATACAATTCACTTCGACTCATCACTCTCAAGAGTTTCGATTCAACCCGATTCGATTGTTTGGACCGACTCAAAAGAACAACTCGCTTACGAATCGAACATCGCGCGTTCTTGTTGGCTCGTCCCAGTAATAACCAATTATACAGCATTTACAAATCACGTGTAGTTACGAACCCTCGCAAAACATACAATCACGCTCTCTTCGTACACAAGGTTATAAAAATCCCAAATAAGCGCAAGCAGTGTTGGGGAAAGTTACTTTGTAAAGTAATGCATTACTCCCTTAAAAAGTAACTAATTGCGTTACTTAGTAACTTTTTTAGAAAAGTAATGCACAACGTTACTTTTGCGTTACTTTTTTTCACCTAGGCTGGGCTTGTTTTTTATAACAAAAAAGTCATTTTTGTGCATGTACAGTAGAGGTTCAAACAAACCTTTCAGCTGCTGTTATGCTGGGTAACGGAAGAATAGATGCAGGAGAAGACAGTTTAACACTTACTTTACCAATAAAAACAAAAAAAAAATCAAGTCATTTTTGCTTATGGTTCAATCATCGAAGGTCAGAAGCAAGTACATTGGTCAACAAGGTGAGATTAAATGCATAAATTAGTTATTGGAGGTTTGCATAGTTTTCTGATTCGGCATTTCACTGATTTTATTCATTTTGAAAAATATTGAATCTTTTTTTTGTGCAAGTGAGATGAGTAAATGCACGCTCACATTTAGTCTAGAACTACAATAACCATCATGTTTACACACACATTCTCTCCCACACACACACACACACACAACGCCTCTGCACTTCGATTTGTCTCAACATGGGGACAGGAGAGCTGTCAGTCAATAAATGAGAAAAAAAGTAACTTGCGTTACTTTTTTGAAAAAGTAACTCAGATATTTTGTTGTAAATTTTAAACGTAACGCGTTACTTTACTAGTTACTTGAAAAAGTAATCTGATTACATAACTCCAGTTACTTGCACTGAGTTACCCCGAGCACAGATCGTGGGTCTCGCTCTTACCTGCCGTCCGGGCTGGGGCTCAGGGACTTCCTGTAGGGGCTCCTGGCGCGGGTGCCGGGGGCCTCGCCCTGCTCGTAGGGCCCGTAGCTCGGGGACCGGCGCCAGTACGGGCTGGACGGCGAGCGCTTCCTCTTACTCGAGTACGAGCTCGGGGACTTCGAGACGTTATAGGCACCGTACAGCTCAGACTCCCGACCGTAGTAGTTCGAGCTGGGAGACACCCTCCTCGGGCTCCTCCGGGAAATAAACGGGTAGTTTGTGTTCGGGGACTGGTATCCATAGGAATAAGAGGTCGCGTAGGGACTATCCGCTGCTTTGAAGCTCGGACTGCTCCTCCGGTAGGCCCGGAGCTCCTCGCGCTCGTCCCGGTAAGCTTGTGGCGGTTCCCTATACGCAGATGGAGGGTCCTTCTCGGATTTGGACTTGCTTTTATGTCGCTTTGAGTCCTTTTTATCCGCTTGGGACGCGGCTGAAGGCTTTCTACCGTTGCTGTCGTGGTTTTTCACGTCTTGCTCCCGGTTGGATCGGTTCCTCTTCACTTCCTTCTCTTGCCGGGCTTTCCCCGCCGATGCACCGGTTCCATCTCTCCTCCGTGATGAGGAGTTTTGCTCTCTCCTTCCCGGTGTGGAAGCCCCTCCGTAGCTTGAGTCCTGAAGCTCGGCTTCGCTCAGTCGCTCCACGGAGAGTGTGTCGGTTCTAGGCGACGGGCTCCCGGAGAAACGCTCGGACTGCGAGCTCACATCGTCGTATTCCACTAAAGTCCGCACATCGCCATCGTAAACCACCTCTTGCTGCTGCCACGACTGTTGCTGCTTCTCCCGGGCGTGCTTGTGTTTCTTTCTCCTGGAGGACGACGACGAGGACCGGCCCTTCTCCCGGTGCTTCTCTCGGTGGCTCTTGCTCCGTCTCGCCTCTCGCGGAGTCCTTTGTGGCGGCGGGCTTCTCCCTCGGCCCTCGCGGGGAACGATCTCCGGGTTAGGCATTTAATATCCCACTTTTATCCACTCGTGTTTCAGTACAAACAAAGCAAAACATTTGAAACCCACTTTAAGCGCTAGTTAGCACAGCTAGCATCTGTGTGTTCACACAGTGACCGTTCCCATCCAGATCACAGCGAATCCATCGCATCTAACCATCCCGATGCACAACAATCGGATAAATCCTTGAAAAGCCTCGAATATGTCAATAAAAGGCTCGACTTATAATCCAGTTCCGCGCGTGTGATGAAAAGCTTGTGTTAGCAGCCTGTGCTAACTTAGCAAATCAGCCACACAACAGCCTTTAAATCAACCTCCATGGCTCGGATAGCGGTGTCCTCCGAGGGATGTGTTAAAAACGGGTTGTTTTTTGCGCCTGGTGAGATTTAGGAAGGGAAATATCCCACAAAAAATGTCAGCTAAATCCACACATACTTATGCGGGGTTGAAACTTCTTGTCGCCCTCTCACACCGACTCACTAACAAGGAAGTAGCCCGCATGCTAGACCAGCGCGGAGTTCAGTTCGGCAGATTCAGCACAATAGAGAAAAGCATTAATTCGGTTCAGTCTAAAGAGCTGCACTTGTGTATATTTTTTACCTAAATAGAATTCAAATGAAAATACTAAATAAATCAGATGGTGATGGGGCTAAATTAAGCTGTGATCATTCAATGTACAAAAACAAAAGTAGCGAATCACGCGCGCTACGAGGCCTTTGCTCTCTGAGGCCTTCAGTCAGAGTGGATTTTGCTCTTATTAACTCCTGAATCTTGTAACACGTGCCGATGTCAGCAGAGGGCGACACTGATCGCGAGCCTCCTTTTGGACACGTGAGACTTTTTAAATCCGAGAAGAGTAGAGAAATGAACCTGTTATAATTTTGTTATAATAATAAACCAGTTGCTGGTGATTGATCTCGTTACTTACGTGTATAGTTGTTCTTTTATATCAATGAATCAATCTCTTGGCGTGTGTTTGTATCTGTAGAATGACCTTTGGTTGCTCTTCTGGTGCATAAGAGTAAATTAATGCTTAGTTACTTACATTTGCTGAATAAATGCTTGACAAAACATTGATAACTATCGTCTACTTACTATACTAACTCAATGTTTCTGCAGTAAATTATTACATTGTTTAAATTAATACATTTTTAGCTGTTATTTTGTATATGTACATTTCTGAAATACATAACTTAGTTTCCTCTGATGACAGATCATTATAAATTGTAATGTGGACTCAAATGATGTGTATTGTGAAAAGCGCTATACAAATAAACATGAATTGAATTAAAGTATACTTACTATGCAATAAAGGTTTTTAATTTTAATGTTTTCTAACAGTTTGAGGAATAAGAAATTAATAATTTCAGTCAAAAGGAGTATTTTTTTACAGTACAAGTCAATGCACAGCACAGCTATATGATATGACTTTAATAAACATTAATAATCATCATTTTAAAATAGCATCACATAATAGTAATCGATATAAAAGGCACGTGAGACATTGTGGTTATCAGAGAAAATAACATTTATAAAGAAAACATAACAGACCCTAAATAAAAAGGAAACAAGAAAACGTTAAGTTTCATAATTTAGACAAATTCCTCCTCAGAGCCAGTTATATAAAATATACATTTTGTTTTTATTACCAGACTTACCGAGGTAAAACTAGCTGTTGTTTTATAAACATTTTTGGTTGATTTTCTGGTTGATTTTTTACTTTAGTAAAACTAAAGTATTTGGCCTTTAACAAGGGTTGCAATCAAACCAAAGCAAACTGACCCCAGGAAAACTATTATAAATTAAAGCACAAATAATGTTGTCTTTTTAATTTATTTAAATCCTTTAATTCAGACAATTTAATTTCCGTTGCTTCCAAATATGATCTTTACATCTGAAAATGCCACTTTGGCCATGTTTACTACTTTACAGTTAAAGCTTCAGACTAGCGCTGGGCAACGATTAATCGCATCCAAAATAAAAGTTTGTTTTTACATAATATATGTGTGTGTGTATAATTATTTTGTATATATAAATACCCACATATGCATGTCATATATATATATATATATATATATATATATATATATATATATATATATATATATATATATATATATATATATATATATATATATATATATATATATATTTTTTTTTTATTATTATTATTATTATTATTATTTATTTATTTTTATTTTTTTCTTAAATATATACATGCATATGTGTGTATTTATATATACAAAAAAAAAAAAAAAGACACACACACATATATTATGTAAACACAATTTTTTATTTTGGATGCGATTAATCGTTGCCCTGCGCTAGTTCAGAACTAAAACATGCCTTGAAATACTAGACAACTGAAAATGAGCTACTGTATATTTTACTGCACATTACTTCTACCAGAACACCCTGCGAGTTCTCAACACACACACACACACACGAAGGACGAAGCCTTTGAGAGCAGAAATAGCACCGTGACAGAAATGATTCTCAAGAAAACGGAAGCGTTTGCTAGTAAAGTCTCTCGTGGACACAGTGAAACACACACACACACACACACACACACACACACACACACACACACACACACACGATCCTGCGCTGGCCTCTGGCGTGACGTCACGTGTCAATCATAAGACGAACAGATGTCGGTTCCCCATCAGAAAGAGTCTTCAGAGTTCACATGTGCATAAGAACCACTCATCCCATCCCACAGACCACTCATCCCATCCCACAGACCACTCATCCCATCCCACAGACCACTCATCCCATCCTGACTCTACCATGTTTTTGGGAATAACTTCCCTCGCACTTTGTAACACATCTTTCCCTCGCGGGTCCTAAATGACCCGAAGCCCTACAATTATACTTATTTTATTTAATTTGGCCAGAAAGCTTATTTTATTTCATTTTGATATTTTTTTTAATGCAATTATTTTATTTAACTTTAAATTGCTATCTTTGATCTATAAATAAATAAATAGTAATTTAAGCACATTCCTCACACTTTCAATTTAAATTCAAAATAACTCACAATTTCATGCATAACCCTTTTAATTCAGCTCTTAAAGGGATAGTTCACTTTAAAATGAAAATTCTGTCATCATTTACTCACCCTCATGTTGTTTCAAACCTATATGAATTTCTTTCTTCTGCTGAACACAAAGGAAGATATTTAGAAGAATGTCAGTGACCAGTTTCTGGGTCCCATTGACTTCCATAGTATATTTTTCTCCTACTAGACTAGATTATACAGCTCTGGTCCACCTCAGCCTCTAGTATAACAATATGCAGTTATAATTGTGTTATAAATGCATTTATGCCCATCATTAAACAGTCACACTTCAGAGGCGCTTCTGTGGCGCCGCTGCAGAGTAAATGTGGCTGAGATATCTCGGATATATAACCCTTTTCCTTCCAATAAAAAGCATATAGAGGTATGGTGGAAATGGTACGGAGTATAAATTTGTATAAACAATTTCCCTGTGAATAATAAAACACATATAAATTAGAAAAATTTATTTTTTTTGAAACCGCCGAAATAAGCTTTCACATTAACAATACATACATATATAAAATTAAAATTAAAAAAAGCAGGAAAGCAAACTGGAAAAAAACATCAATCACTGGAGCGATTTCCATGAAGATGAGTGTGTGTTTCTCTGGTTAGGACTGGAAGCGAGAGTGTGTGTGAGGGACTGTAAGCGTGAGTGTGTGTGAGGGACTGTAAGCGTGAGTGTGTGTGAGGGACTGTAAGCGTGAGTGTGTGTGAGGGACTGGTAGCGTGAGTGTGTGTGAGGGACTAGAAGCGTGAGTGTGTATGAGGGACTGGAAGCGTGAGTGTGTGTGAGGGACTGGAAGCGTGAGTGTGTGTGAGGGACTGGAAGCGAGAGTGTGTGTGAGGGACTGTAAGCGTGAGTGTGTATGAGGGACTGGAAGCGTGAGTGTGTGTGAGGGACTGTAAGCGTGAGTGTGTGTGAGGGACTGTAAGCGTGAGTGTGTGTGAGGGACTGTAAGCGTGAGTGTGTGTGAGGGACTGGTAGCGTGAGTGTGTGTGAGGGACTAGAAGCGTGAGTGTGTATGAGGGACTGGAAGCGTGAGTGTGTGTGAGGGACTAGAAGCGTGAGTGTGTGTGAGGGACTGGAAGCGTGAGTGTGTGTGAGGGACTGTAAGCGTGAGTGTGTGTGAGGGACTAGAAGCGTGAGTGTGTATGAGGGACTGGAAGCGTGAGTGTGTGTGAGGGACTAGAAGCGTGAGTGTGTGTGAGGGACGTGTGTGTGAGGGACTAGAAGCGTGAGTGTGTGTGAGGGACTGGAAGCGTGAGTGTGTGTGAGGGACTAGAAGCGTGAGTGTGTGTGAGGGACTGGAAGCGTGAGTGTATGTGAGGGACTGGAAGCGTGAGTGTGTGTGAGGGACTAGAAGCGTGAGTGTGTGTTAGGGACTGGAAGCGTGAGTGTGTATGAGGGACTAGAAGCGTGAGTGTGTGTGAGGGACTGGAAGCGTGAGTGTGTATGAGGGACTAGAAGCGTGAGTGTGTGTGTGAGGGACTAGAAGCGTGAGTGTGTGTGAGGGACTGGAAGCGTGAGTGTGTGTGTGAGGGACTGGAAGCGTGAGTGTGTATGAGGGACTAGAAGCGTGAGTGTGTGTGTGAGGGACTAGAAGCGTGAGTGTGTGTGAGGGACTGGAAGCGTGAGTGTGTGTGTGAGGGACTGGAAGCGTGAGTGTGTGTGTGAGGGACTGGAAGCGTGAGTGTGTGTGAACTGTTTGGGGATTCACATCACATATGAAAAGCATGATTGTCATCGAACTGAAATGATCCGACACTAAAGAGACTGTAAGGGTGTGTGTCACATTCACAACGGACATCAAGGCTTCAGGAAGTCAACACACACACACACTTCCTGTTTGCAACTCATATCGCCATGATGGAATATTAGATCATTAAAATAAAACTGGTTACTCACACACACACATCGCATCGCTTGTTAGTGTGCTGCACTTGTTATGCGTAACAGTTATTAAATGCTCAGCCACAAACCAACAAATAATTGTTTTTAACAATGCATCATTTTCACATAAAGCTTTACATGTCATTTTCTTCAAAAGCCCATTAATCGCTCAGCTACTGTAGTCTCAGTTTTTAAGACTGGAGTTATGTAATGTGTAATGTAAATAAAAGGGCTCATCCAGTGTTAAACTAATAACTCAAACACTCACTTTAGCTTTACACCTGTATCATCGTCCTCTTCAGCTGATCCGAACACACCTTTACAACACTAGTGTTAGTGCAAGGATTGAATGACTACACTAGCACTCAAACACTTTGGGTCAGTGAGATTTAATTTAATCTTTTATTCAGCAAAGATTCCTTAATCTGATCAAAAGTGCCAATTAAGGCATTTATAATGTTGCAAAAGATTTATATTGTTGTTCTGAACATTCTGTTCAATGCATCACTTTTCACAAGAGCATGAAGCCGTTTCCAACATTGATAATGATCATAAATGTTTCTTGAGCATCAAATCATCATATTAGAGTGATTTCTGAAGGATCATGTGACACTGAAGACTGGAGTAATGATGCTGAACATTCAGCTTTGATCACAGGAATAAATTACACTTTACTATATATTCACATAGAGAACAGACCATTTAAAATTGTAATATTTCACAATATTACTGTATTTTTTTTACCAAAAAATGCAGCCTTAGTGAGCAGATTATACAATCTGACTGACCCTAAAGTGGTTGAATCACAACATCTCAACAAATTCACCTGTGTTTAGTGCCGCCCGTTTGAGATCGGATCGCCCAGGACTGATGTTAAACACACGGTGCTCTGGGAACTCAAGCACAACTCTGACACATGAATGAAACTAAAACAGCTCCTGCGTCCTGTGCTTTAGGACAATATGAGTGATCTGACACTAAAGAGACTCCAGGTGGACATGGACACTAGGAATGGACTGTATCAGGCGGTCCAAAACCCTACACCTGACACACACACACACACACACACACACACACCAGCAAACACAGCGGAGGAGGATGAGTTAGCACAGGTACATGTACAGTATATGCAAAAGAGAAAGTGCAGAGGATCAGAGACTATAAAATGCAACATCTTTCGCGGATTCGTTTGGCCAGACTTTTCCTCTTCTTCTTTCCGTTCTTCTCCTTGCTGTCCTCCATCTTCCTGGCGCGAATTTCCCTCATGAGGTCGAAGAAAACCTGCAATCAAGAAGCACACCAGCTTGAATTTATTATTTTTTTTAAATAATGCTAATAATTTATATATATATATATATATATACACAGTACCAGTCAAAAGTTTGGAAACATTACTATTTTTAATGTTTTTGAAAGAAGTCTCTTATGCTCATCAAGCCTGCAGTTAAAAAAAAAAAAAAATTAATATATAAAATATATGAAATATTATTACAATTTAAAATAATGGTTCTCTTTTTTAATATACTTTAAAATGTAATTTATTTTTGTGATGCAAAGCTGAATTTTCATCAGCAAGTACTCCAGTCTTTGGTGTCTTATGATCCTTCAGAAATCATTCTAATATGATTTAGAATGCTTTGCATCACAACAATAAATTACGTTTTAAAATATATTAAAAAAGAGAACCATTATTTTAAATTGTAATAATATTTCATAATATTACTGTTTTTTTTAGTTTTTTGTTTTTTTAACTGCAGGCTTGATGAGCATAAGAGACTTCTTTCAAAAACATTAAAAATAGTACTGTTTCCAAACTTTTGACTGGTACTGTATATATCTATCTATCTATCAATACACACACACACACACACAATATCAATTATAGCATTATTTTAGCAATTGTAAATACAGTGTAAGTTCGAGCCACCTCTGATTTTGTTGATGCTGATTTTATTTGATTGGTGACAGTGTTATTATTCTAATTGAATTTATTGATTAAATGTAACAGTCTGACATAAAAGATGATGCATACATCTAATGAAGTTAAAAAAAATGCCATTATAGAAGGTAAAAATCCCCTGGAAAATAGTTTAGGGGAAATGCTGCCTAAAATGAATGTCTAGCCACTGCACAGCATATGAAGAATATATGAAGAGCTTTGGGGGTCAGCTGTCCATGACAGGACTAAACTGGGGCCATTTGATTTCACCAATGCAGAATCCAGACATTAAAACAGAATTTACAGTATAACACGGATTTTTTGTCGAATAATAACTCTCCGAGAGTCTCTTCATGTGCATTTTACTGTTTCATTTGAGGAAAACTGTAGTCATATATCATACACACACAGAAACTCAAAGGTCTTCACCGCAACCCGTCAAAATAAAAGTTTGGTTTAACTTGAAGAAATTGTGACAAATATATTACTGTTGTACAGGAGAATACAGCCTAAATGTATGAATAATAAATTATAATTAAAACTTTATTTTTAAGGAATAATCTCAATTTTTCTTCCATGTTTTAATTTTAACAGTAAAGCTCTGTTGTGTAGCACGTTTTAAAAAAAAGTTTGTTTAATTTCATATGATTGAAAGATAAATTAAATTAATGTTTTATGCATTCATTTGATTGGCAGAAAAAAATTATTAGAATAGAATTTTTATTTTTTTTTAATAATTAAATGCTTTTTGTTAATTCAATTAATCAGATATGCATTTTGATCATTACATTTAATTAAACCCATTAAAAATTTAGTAAACAGAATTTAGTAAAAATACAATGGAATCTGAGAAAAATTGTTTTATTCATAAGGCCATAAACATGTAATTGTTGTTAAACTTTTAATAAATTATTGTTATATTGTCTAAGTTTCATGATTTCAATTAATTAGACATGCTTTTTGATTAAACATTTTTTAATTTAACCATTAAAATGAAGTCTAAAAAAAAAAAAAACTTTACACAAATTAAGAATTTGAAAAAAATAAATAAAACGGATTTCCAGTCAAGACATCAGCACAAAAACACACTCAGCAAAATATCGCATAATTATCATTATCGTCAAAATCCCAGAGATATCATTTGTTCGCATAATCGCAGTGTAGAGGATGTAGTTCAACAGCATTTGCCCAGTAACTGGCCATCTCTCCACTATACAGCCTCAGGCTCACACACTGACCTTGTCTACGTTGGCGCGGGTCTTGGCAGACGTCTCCACGTAACACACACCCCACTGGTCCGCTCGGGCCTTGGCCTCGTCGGCGCTCACCTGTCTCCGGTCCTCCAGATCAGACTTATTCCCCACCAGCAGGAACGGCACGTTCTCGTCCTCTTTCACACGCAGGATCTGCTCTCTGGGGCGGGAGGAATGTTTCTATGTCAAATATAACTCTAATGGAAATCAATATCCATAAAAGCAGTCAAAAGCATAAACAACTAATGTGATTTAAGTATGTGCAAAACTATATATTTTCATCTACATCCAATTAAAGTACCATTACTAAAAATGTTAAAGCAAATAAAGGAAATAAATATAAAATGGAAACACTTTACAATAAGATTCTATTGGTTAATGTGAGTTAATGCATTAACTAACAATGAGCAATGCATTTGTTACAGTACGCATTAATCTTTGTCAATGGTAGTTAATAAAAATACAACTGTTTATTGTAAACTCAGGTCTAATAAATAATATTAACAGATATTGATTTTAATAATGCATTAGCTAAAATTAACACAACCTAAGATTAATACATGCTTTAGAAGTGTTTGTCATTGTTAGTTTGTGTTAACTAATGTAGTTTACTAATGTTAACAAATCTTAAACCGATAACAATAAGGTTTAATTAGTTAATATTAGTTAAAAAAAGCTAATAATGAATACTTCTACAGCATTTATTAATCTTAATCTCAATATATGTAAGGTAAAAAGTTGTATCTGTTAATATTAGTTAATGCACTGTGAACTAACATGAACATTTATATTGACTAAAATTAACAAAGGTTAATAAATGCTGTAAAAAACATTGCTCTTTGTTAGTTATACAAGTTAATGCATTAAATACTGAGATGTTATTGTAAAGTGTCGCCCCTAACGACTGTATACAAAATACAAATGAATAAAATAAGTCTCTAATGTCTCCAGAGTGTGTGTGTGAAGTTTTAGCTCAAAATACCCCACGTTAAAATTGTCCCTTTTTGAGGGTCAGTAAAAACGTGTCGTTTCGTGTGTGTCCCTTTAAATGCAAATGAGCTGCTTCTCCCGGCACAGAGGGCGGAGCTTCAACAGCTTCAGTCAGACAAAGATGGAGAGACTCAAGAAGAAGTGACACGTAGAAGCAACAGGACGTTTCTGAATGGTTAGTTTCATTTATGATGCTGATGTGGAGTTAACTATCTTCTAGTCTTTGATTAGCATATTCTGTCATGATAATCTATAAATCGCTGGTGTGGGAACTGTTGTAAGGTGCCTTCAGAGTGACATGATATTGCGTTTGTGTTGCGTACGGTATTACATGTGAAAAGACGGATGCGACAGCGTGAGCTTGAACTCACAAATGTGTTCGACTACAAAAACTCTTCCTCTTCTCAACATGGACTGCGTGTTCCCGGGGGCGGGGTTTATGTAAATTTGAGGGTTAGTGATGTCACTAACCCGGGGGCGGGGCCTATGTAAATTTGAGGGTTAGTGATGTCACTCACCTGGGGGCGGGGTTTATGTAGATTTAAAGTTTATGTGAAGAAGCTTATTGTAGTCCCTACCAGCCGTTTGTTGTAGTCCTTCAACGATTTCTTTAAAAGCAAATATCTCCCTTTGCTTTGAACTTTGCAGATGTTGTTTATGCTCAAACAGCAACATCACACACTAACTAAAGTTAGAAAAGTGAGATCATAAATCAGCCACCCCTTTAAAGGAACACTCCACCGTTTTTTGAAATAGGGCTTATTCACCTTCTTTCCTACATTTAGATAGGTGGGCAAATGCATTTTTGTCTCAGTGCATGCATTGTTTTAGTTTGACAGGGTCGGCGCTAGCTTAGCTTAGCATAATGAATGGAATCCTTTGTTGCCAGCTAGCATGTCCTGAGTAAAAGTGATATAAAAAAAAAAAAAAAAAAAAAAACCCCACCTAATTACTTCTTGTGGTCTGCGTATTCACAACAAGTACAAATAGTGATGCAGATTAACACTAGGCGATTTCCTAGGCAGATATTGACTTGGGACTATATTAGGGGGAAGCACAGGCGAAGCACTGCTACTTGGGCGCAGAGATATCACACCCAATAGCAGTGCTTCGCCTGTGCTTCCCCCTAATATAGTCCTTAATATATAAGTCAATATCTGCCTAGGAAATCGCCTAGTGTTAATCTGCATCGCTATTTGTACTCATTGTGAATATGCAGGCCACACAAAGTAATTAGGTGGGTTTTTTTTTTTTTTTTTTTTTTTTTTTATATCACTTTTACTCAGGACATGCTAGCTGGCAACAAAGGATTCCATTCATTATGCTAAGCTAAGCTAGCGCCGACCCTGTCAAACTAAAACAATGCATGCACTGAGACAAAAATGCAAAATGCCCACCTATCTAAATGTAGGAAAGAAAGTGAATAAGCCCTATTTCAAAAAACGGTGGAGTGTTCCTTTAAGTCTAAAATCGATACAGCTCTTTTAAATAAGCTGAAGATGTGTAAATCACCTGAAATCAGCAGTCGCTGCAAATGACTCTAGTTCAGTGATGGAGAAGACACAGAGGAAGCCCTCTCCGCTCCTGAAGTAGTTATCCCGGATCGCAGCGTAGTCCTCCTGCCCGGCCGTGTCCAGAATATCTATCTGCACCTCTTCCCCGTCCAGAACCACCTTCTTTCTGTAGCTGTCCGCCTTCGTGGGCTCGTAGTCCTCCACAAACTGAGGAGGAGGAGGAGATGGAGGTGCGTATAGGGGTTTACATGTGGAGCGAACTCAGGGCGATGGACAGATATCAGCTGGCAAATAAATTAAAATAACCTAACTCTAATGCTGAGCTAATGTATTAGAGCTGCCAGATTCTGTTCTCCAGAGGGCCATTTATTTTAATGTGGGCCGGTCCGATTCTTTTTAAAATATAAATAAATTGTTTTTACTGACCGACAGCGCATAGGATGGGTTTGTATCGCGTGGTTATAATAATAATAATTTAATAATTTACCTCCATACATGCATTTACAGTAAACATTTATTTTTATAATTTTTTTGCATTACTCATCTGTAGCAGGAACCATGGGCGTATCCAGCTATGAGGTCACAGAGGTCTGAATAATAATGGTGTATATAATAAAGGTTTGAAATTGCCTGATATAGTATTAACTTGACTTCAGTGCTGCAAGGATATTACACAGCGTCAAGATCATTTCTTAATGGCCATAAAGTGCGAGATAAGATGGAAGTGGATGGAAACTAAACATTTCATAATTGACAGTCGTTTTAAGATAGAAATGATAAACAACCAACAAAAATAATCAGGCAAACTAATAAACTTTTGATTCATTTTGAATAGAAAATAGGTCTATATAATTTACATTAATATCCATATATGTAATAATTTTAGTAACTGTCAATGTGAGAAAACAAGAGACCTTAATGTAGCCGTTTTAATAATGAATGTGTACATATTGTGAATGAATTTAATAAACTTAGCTTTCCTGGTAGCCTTCAGTAAATTAACTTAATTGAAAAATGATTCACAAAACATAAATATCAGATGACCCTATGTTTACTTTCTACACTGATAGAGACGGAAATGAGAAGACTATCAGCCAAAGCTCAGCTTTAGGAGGGGAAGAGACTGAGAGAGAAGACAGACTGATGGAGATGAGGAGAGAGCGGTATTGACAGATAATCTACTGCCACTGACAGGGTTTTAAAGCTATTCCTTATCAATTATTTTGGCCTTCAAAAGTCTTAAATTGCACATATGTACTGTAGTAGACCAGAGAAATCCACATTTTCTTGGGGAGCAAGCCCGATAATAGAGATGCACCGATATGAAACTTTCAGCCGATAACCGATAATTATTTATATTTTTAAAGCCGATAAATCTAAATCCATTTTCATATAATTTTTGAGAGCCTGTTTACAAAAGCAAAAGTCTCACCATTAACAGCCATGTCCCAAGCGCACAATTATTATGATGTTCTCATTATAATTTTATGAAGCGTATATGACGTATATCTTGCACTGAACTGCATTTTCCTTTCTGAAGTGATTCCAATCATATTTCAAGCAATTCAAAACCATCATGTTGAACAGTGCACATCTGAAGCGTCTCAGATGAAGGAAATGATACATAATCTATCGGCTTTATATATTGGCCTAATTTACCAATCTGGGTCGATAACGATAACATTAAAATTGAACATATATCGGCCGATACTGATACTGTGGCCGATATATCGTGCATCCCTACTAGAAACATGCAAGCTGATCTGTTGCTCTCCCAGCTTTAACCAGTCTTTACCAAGATGCTCACCAAAGGTCAAACCAGACCGTCCAGCTGATATTGCCATCCGGACCAACCTTTTCCATAAGGGCAAATTACAACAGAGAGTGGCGATTCATAACATTATTAGGCTACATGAACAAAACAAAAAACTAATCGAAATATAATTGTACTTTCATTAGAGATGCACCGATGCGAACATTTTGGCCGATACCGATAACTCTTTATAATTTGAAATCCGATAACCGATATATTGGCCAATAAATCTAAATCCACATTTTATATAATCTTTGAGATCCTGATTACAAAAACAAAAGTCTCACCATTAACAGCCATGTCCCAAACACACAATTATAATGATGTTCTCATTATAATTTTTATGTAGCTTATATGACAGACTTGCGCTGCACATGTTGCACTGAACTGTATTTTCCTTTCTGAAGTGATTTCAATCATATTTCAAGCAATTTAAAACCATCATGTTGAACAGTGCGCATCTGAAGTGTCTCAGCTGAAGGAAATAATCCATTATTTATCAGCTTTAATATCCATTATCTATCAGCTTTAATACGCATGATTTATTGGCCACCATATTGGTATCGGCCGATATATGTCAATTTTTTATGTTATTGTTATCGACCCGATTGGTAAATTAGGCCGATAACAATAACATTAAAATTGAACATATATCGGCCGATACGGTGGCTGATTTATCATGCATCCCTAACTAGACACATGCAAGCTGTTCTGTTGCTCTCCCAGCTTTAACCAGTCTTAACCAAGCAGTCAAAACCAGATCATCCAGCTGATATTGCCATCCGGACCAACTTTCCATATTTTCCATGTTATTTTCCATAAGGACAAATTACAAAACCGAGTGGTGAACATTATTACATAAACAAAACAAAAACTTAATTAAAATATAATTGTACTTTCATTAGGGATGAACCGATATGAAGATTTTGGGGCCAATAACCGATAACTTTCTTTATATCTGAAAGCCGATAACCGATATATTGACCGATAAATCTAAATCCACATTTTTATATAATTTTTGAGAGCCTGTTTACAAAAACAAAAGTCTCACCATTAAAAGCCATGTCACAAACACACAATAATAATGATGTTCTCATTATAATTTTATGTAGCTTATATGACGTTGCATTTTCTGTATTTTCCTTTTTGAAGTGATTCCCATCATATTTCAAGCAATTAAAAATCATCATGTTAAACAGTGCACATCTGAAGCGTCTCAGATGAAGGAAATAAACCATTATTTATCAGTTTTAAAGGGGACATATCATGCTAAATCCACTTTTTTAGCCCTTAAATGCATTTTGTTGTATATTTGGAGTGTTTAGAAGTACAGAAAATTTGAAATTATTCTCTTCAGGTGCTTTGTTGATATCTTTATATTCTGTTTTGGTCATATTTTTCAACCTGTTCCGATTTTTCTGTTATCTATGACGTTTTTTGAACTATTACGTCACAGTATTTGCAGCGGAACCGCCAAATAAGGACATGACTTCCGGCCCACCACTTCGAGCAATCCGCCATTTTTATTTCTCGCTGCAGTTTTGTAGTCCAAGCTAAAGGATGCAGAAGTTATGATAGGGTAAGTTAAAATGTTCGGTTGTTGGATGTAGTAACCCACACGCTTCATTACACCGTCTAATGTAGATGAACTGCCGCGCTTGTGACAGGGCCATAGACTGTAAAAAATAGGACAGGGCGCATGTTTAACTGAAAGAACGAGCAGAGAGAGAGACCCCGGTCGCACGCGCGCGCTCTCTCTCTCTCTTCAGAGCCAGGCGAAAGTGTAAACAAGACTTCACCGTCTCCAAACTAGACGCTGTCTTGCTCTCTCTCCCTCGCACATATTAATCAAAATAAATTGACACGGTGGTAAAAGGTCGGAAGACCAAAGTTTCATGTGTAAATACAGTAACACACCATTGCGATACATCCATATGAAGACGTTGTTCTGCAGGTTCGTCGTCTTCATTTTCATCTCGCTCAGGCTCCGACTCTGGCTCGAACATGTAAGGCTGGCTGGACAAGTCTTCCGTTGTTGACATTTTGTTAATAACGTGTGAATAAAAAGTTTCTGTGCCGCTAGATAATCGTATCTCTGCTATCAAACTAAAAAAATGGCCGAACGGGGTGGAGTTGAACCGAGTGTGGGCGGGGTATGAAGTGTCTCAATTGTATTTAAAGAGACCGCACCAAAACGAGTTGCTCTCAGACGCACATCAGAAAAGGGGCCTGTGGAGCTATAATAATGAGGAATTCAGACCCAAGCATTGCAGTTCCGCTTTATATAGACTACAAATGTATGATTTATATGTAAAAAGGAACGATTTAAAAGCATGATATGTCTCCTTTAATATATCGGCCAAATTTTCTTATCAAGCCGATAACGATAACATTAAAGATGAACATATATCGGCCGATACTGATATGGTGACATCTAACTTTCATGATGTCTGTGGAAGGAAGTATTTTTGTAATATGTGGAAAGCATGCTCACCTCATCGTACATGAACTGCAAAGTTAAAGCCGACTTTCCCACACCGCCGCTCCCGACCATGATCACCTTGTGAAGCGCCAGAGAGTTCTGGCCTTTGGGTTTGGCTGTGGCCATGCTATCGGCTGCCGCTCGGGTCGGACTGAGGAGAGCTGTGGGGTTTATGGGTCGGGTCGGGGAGGAGCTGAAGGTCACTGAAGTGAAGGGTCAGGGTGGGAGTGTGTTCGAGAGAAGACCATGAACCGCCCGTGTGCGCCTGGAGGAGAACACACATATTTACATTTCATTCTGTAATATTCCACTCACCGTTTAGCCGTAACAGCTCACCTAATACAAGAAAAGAATATGCTAATCTTACACGCATGTCTTAAGCATTTGAATATCATTTGCATATTATTATAACGGATTGTAATGCATCCTAAAAATAAAAATAAAATCAAACGGGGAAACTATTTTCCAAGTATTCCCCAGAAGTGCTTTACTCCATTTCACTTAAAACAACGGGCTTATGTTCTCCTGAATAACCTTGACTCTTTCACAACTGGTTTGACAGGAATCAGCAGTAACAGAGAAACTCCCTGCGCATTTGCAGAGTCATTTCTGTGACATCTGGATCAGTGTACTAAAACTATTAAAAATGGTTTTCGTTAAATGAAATAAATCTGAAATAAAATACAAATATAATACAACAAAGCAAATCAAACATCTCTTTAAAGTCAGCATGAAACAGAAGTTGCGCTCGTCTTGTGTCGTATATCCGAGTGAAACGCTTCTGGAACAATAACAGATGTGGGCGGGGCTTGATTGTGTCTGAGGAATTGATTGGATGGGTGTGGTTTGCTATTGGCCGATCTCATGTGAGTGACAGGTTGCCCCGCCCTCATCATCAGAGAAGAAAAGAGGGGAAGTTATTATTTTAAAGCATTTTGCATTGTGATGATCGCAGATCTAACTAAATAAAAGAGCAAGACGCAATGGTGAAACTCCAATAAATCAGACTGAGGGAAATCGATAGCACACTGACATTAATAATGACTGCAAAGCTGATCGAAGTAAAGGACTGAATGGCTCATAAATAACACACATGCTGTAATATGACTGTGAGCGTTTGCACTGGTACATATGAGCACATTATATATGCATGTATGTATAGAGAGAGGCCAGGGTTGAGTGTGCGGAGAGTCTGCAGGCTTCACTACGGTAAGACATGTGAGATATATGGTGTGTTTAATTAGATTAAAATAAATAAGTAGCTTAAACAATTAGAATTTGCTTTAAATAAATACGTTCAACAGTACAGTGCTATAGCGAGGAGAAAGAAACTTTAATGCAACTTAAAAGATACTAAATATTTTCCAACCAATTTTTAAATTGGTATATTATACATGATCATATTTGGTGGTCTGTGGCCTCTGAAGGACTGAAACCCACTGTGGTAAAGCATCTTAGCCATGAACAAATACTATGGTAATCATTTAATACCATGGTGTATATCAAAATACCATGGTATTACCATCTGTTGGTATCTATGGTATCACAGTGCTTTTTGTAATGGTCATTTATACAGTCTGCTCTCACAGACATACACACACACACACACACACACACACACACACACACTAGCTGTCCGGCTAACCGTCATACACACACTCACCCATACACACCCATACATACAGACAGACAGACAGACAGACAGACAGACAAATAAACACACAACACACACACACTAGCTGTCCTGCTAGCCATCACACACACATAACGTTAGACTCAAGGGTTCATTAGCGTTTAACTACAAGCACCCAGCCTAGATTTAATACTACATTCATAACGACATTGGTTACATATCTGCTGTAATACCTGTGCTAGATCTTACCTTTGTGTCTGAAGGTAATCAGAGACACAGGGACTCTCGGGAAGACTCCTCTTCCCTGCCGTTACTGCAGCCTCATCCCGAACAATGCCCTCAGAACCGGACCGACACCTCAGACCTGCCTTCCGTCAGTGTTTACAGCGAGCAGAAGCCGGTTGCGGTGATCTTTGGTGTGGCAGAAGTCAGTCAGTCATGGGTGTGTGTGTGTGTGTAGCGCCGATGATGATCCCGATAGGCGGGTCACATGGATCCGCTTCAGTTTTCCATGCAGGGAAGCGTCTGTCTGCGCATGAGCGCGGGCACGCAATCCCCCCTCCCTCCTCTAGATTCACGTTGCGCGCGCCGCTGATTAGTGTCTAGCGCGGGAACTCGATTAATTAGCAGAGATAGACTAGTTGAAAGTATTTTTGAAGTTTGAACGTTTATGTTTAAACTTTTCTCGACGTTATGTGTTGTTAATCTTGAGATACATCTCTTGAGCAGCAGTCTAAACGTAATTAACAAGAGTCTCGGCCGAAATGGAGTCAAAGAGCGAACGCGGTAAAGTGAAATCTCTTTCTTTTTTTTTTTTCTTTAAATGAACAAACAAAAAAACATTAAACCAGCATAAATTGCCTTGCTGGTCATAGTTGATTTAAGCTGCTTTAAATGATTTAGTTTGGTCTTCAGCTGGCAAGTGTCCAAACCACCTAAACAAGCTGAAAGACTTTAGTCTTATGATTGTGGGCGGATCTTGGGCTTTGTTGTAAAAAGTTATAAATATAAAATGTTTAATAAATAAAGAATAACAAATAAAAAAATGGAAAAAAAGCTGAAAGACCAGAAACCAAACGCTTTGGCTAGTTTTAGAGTTTTTATTATTATTATTATTATTATTATTATTATTATTATTATTATTATAAAATATACAACAACAATTCTGAGAACAAGCTAAAACATTCACTGCTGGTCTGTCGCCTTCACAGCTCCTGCAAGTATGAAGACCAAAACTTTAATGTCTGCCTTGAAGTCCAAATATGCTGATAAATCTTGGAATGAGACCATGCAACTGGTCCGAAGATGCATGGTAAGAAAACTGCCTTTGAGAAATACTACATCCAAAAATGACAATTCTGTAATTTAATCACTATCGTGTCATTTCTATGGAAGCTTGTAAAAAAGAAAAAAAAGGTGATTGCGACCTTTTTATCTTACAATTCTGACTATTTTCTTGCGCAATTGCGTGTTACAAAGTCAGAATTGTGAGATATAAACTCCCAATTCTGACTTTTTTCTCGCAATTGACCCTTCGCTAAGCCACGCCCGAAAACCGCCACAGGCCAATCGTGGCTTAGCAACCGTAACTAGGCGCGTAACTGAATTTTTTTTAATCAATTCTGACTTTTTTTCCTCAGAATTGTGTGATATAAACTCGCAATTGTGTGATATAAAGTAAAAAAAAAGTCAGATTTGTAGGATTTAAACTCGCAGTTCTGAGAGAAAAAAATAAAATTGCGAGGAAAAAGTGGGAATTGCGAGTTTATATCATGCAATTCTGAGAAAAAAAGTACAAATTGTGAGAGAAAAAGTCGCAATTACCTTTCTTATTTTTTATTCTGTGATGGAAACAAGCTTCCGTACATTTAATGGTTAGAGAGTCGGACATGTAACCCGAAGGTTGTGGGTTCGAGTCTCAGTACCAGCAGTAATGTAGGTGGATGAGCAGTGCTCTCATTACCCACAACTGAGGTTCCCTTGAGCAACCCCCAATCGCTCTCCGGGCGCCTCAGCAAAAAAACGGCTGCCCACTGCTCCGGGTGTGTGTTCGCAGTGTGTGTGTCTGTGTTCAATACTCACTGCTGTGTGTGTGCACTTGGATGGGTGAAATGCAGAGCACAAATTCCAAGTATGGGACACCATACTTGACTACATGTCACAGAACTTTCTCTAATATATATTATATATAGATAGATAGATAGATAGATAGATAGATATGTGCATTTTAAAGTAAGATGATATCATATAGAAGAGGTCGAGTTTGGGTCATTTATTGTGCATTAGCCAAATAGAGTCCAAACTTGGGTCTCTCAGGCATCACCCTCAGACGTTTGCCATTATGTGTGCGCGCAACCTTCCAAATCTATTCCAGATGTGGAGCTTAAGACTGCTGTGGATTGCCAAAATAATATGCAAACTGCAGGTCCCTCTCCAGGAATATGATAAATCTGTGTTTTCTCTGAGCAGCTGTACGGTGCATAGGCCTAATGGTATTTGTTGGTTGGAAAGTCACTGCATGCTACACTTGGGCTTATATATTTGTCTGAAAAGGTCATTCCTCAGGGCTTTTCAACATTTCTCAGTTCAGTTGCTGTGGTGAAACTAGCAGGTGAGGAATATTTTTCATTGTAGGATAAAACGAAAGGAGACGGGAGAGTTTGTGAGCCAATCACGAAATGTCTTGAGAAGATCAATGAGGCGCTGAACGGTGAGGATGTCCTTGAATTAAACTGATATTAGTTAATAATTAAAATGTATATTTCTCTTATAGTTTCTTGGTTGTTTGTGTGTTTTGTCTGTAGTGTCCTCCTTGACAGGCATGGTGTCCAGACTAGAGATGATTGCCAAACAAAGAGGGTTTGAACTTTTCCTACATGGACATATTGGACTCAGATTACATTTTTATGCATTAACATCAGATCATTTGCAGGGGGAAATGTTGCTTTCTTAAGCTGCAAATATGTGGCAGTGTTATTGGTGAACTACTAGGGGTGGGCGATCTTTCCAAACTTTAATATCACAATCCTATAGCAAACAATTACAATCCACGATCTGAATCGCGATCTTCCAAATTGAGATGTACTATCGAGAATATACAGACTGGAACAAGCCTATGGACTTTTGTCTATTTGCACGATTTAAAACGGTATTTCTAGAAACAATCAGTTGTCAAAATAGTCATTAAACCCCGAGTTAACCTTGAAAACCACTGTATGAATTACATATACAGTGATTCTCATTAAAGCAACTACAGTGAGTGGTGTGTCTTTAACATTGACACAGACAGCATCAGTTATTTGCATTAGGCTTTAAGACCGAGTGGATCTAATGACTCTCATCTGATTTCTGGAACTGTTGATTCGCTTAAGATATAAGCCTAACTAACTGTCTTTATGTAAATGCTCGCCAAGACGGACTTTTTGACTTTTCTATATTTTATATTTGACCGTTTAGGTGTGTGCCTGAAATCTCTGGGATCAGTTTCTTTAGCAGTTTAATAACTCTTTTTAAAATTAATATCTCTTTTTAAAATAAAGCATGTCCCACAGTAGACTGCATTTTACGACAGTCTTGTTACATAACTGATATGGATGTTAAGTTTAGGCTTTTAAGGAGGGGCAAAAAGTCATAAACAAAAATCTGAAAATACGTCAATATTAATTTTTTTGCGCAGCATTTGGTGTGTACAATTCAAATTTTAGTGTTCAACTTTGCCTTTTAAAAATACACCAACCATTCATTTTTCGTTTTTCAATTACGGGTTAAAAAAGGAAAAACGAATGGACCAAAAGTACACGGACCAGCCCTACCGCTGTTAAATTGTTTTTCAAATGCATTGCCATGCATGAAACTCACATGATCGAGTGATTCGGCCTGTCAGCACAGCCATCTAGAAAAGAAAGACAAGCTTTTAATGTTGTTTATATGCCTATGTGGTGTTTTAAATATGCTTTAAGACAAAGCATGTGTAAATTCATAAGTCGACTCCATTACCGAGTATTTTCTCCTTAAAACTGCAGTGAACCAAAGACAGTCTCAAAAACACGCTTTGAAATCGCTGGTGTTTCTGACGTCACAAACTACCTTGTAACCAATCAGATCAACGTGTGATCGTCAACCAGTGGATCTCTGAGCTGAGTGAGTGAGTGGAGGGGGCTCATTTGCATATTCATAGAACCGCGAATACTAAATGAGGCAAAGGTGTCGAGTTACAGTCAAGATATTTTAAGGCATGATGATTTTTTTTTTCAAGGAAAAACATTTAAATATGTAATTTTGGTGATCAGAGATGAGTTTTAAGGGATAAAATTGACTACGGGAGACTTTAAACATTATTACAGGGACATAAAAGATCATGACTCTACGATTCGCTTGAAAAGTAGACCTTGGATGTCTTCAGGATCGATCACGATGTAAACTCATCAGATCGCCCACCCATATGTACAACCAATGGCAGAAGAAGGGATTATTCTGGAAAACCTGTTTGAATACAGTCATTTTTCGCTATATATTGACGTAGAAATTGATTCAAATGAAGTTATTTTTCAGACTGTATCGGCATAATCGTCTTTGTTTGCATGCCTCCCAATGTAATACTGTGTCAATATTGTCTTGGATCACTATCATATTTCATTGCTGTTACTTCCTGAACTCGTAGTGCAGCTGGCTCTCCCTCAGTGACGCTGACTAACTCCTGGTGTGTGTAGATTGGGGTCACACCTGAGCCCCACTGAGACGGTGTGCTATCTGACCGCAGACCTGTTTTACATCGAGGTGCTGCTGCTGCCGGGAGGACGCGTGGAAGACGTGCGGGCGGCCCATCGCGGCGAAGCTCCGGTGGTGAGACAAAGGGCGCATGTGTTCGTTTTTTTTGGTTTATTGTACACTGTAAAAAATGATTGTGAGTTTAACGGTAAAAGACCGTAAAAATGCTATAGTGAAAAACTGTTAATTGGTTAACAAAGTTTCTGTACTATATACGGTGAATAACTGTGATAGATCTAATCGTACATTTAATGTGATTTTATAGAAATATAACGTTAAATTGACAGTTTTTGGAAGTGAAAAAAACAAGTCATTGTATAATTTACAGTGAAAACCCGTAAATTGACATCCCCACAATTCCCTGCGTGACACTTCACATGATGTATTTTTGTTGGAATTACTACCGGTATGTTTCTTCATAGTTTTTCTTAATCAGTTATGTACATTAGGGTTTTTATGTTACATTTAATGTTGTTAAATTAATGTTTATTGCGTTTTTAAAATTTCATGTGTTATCATGATGGTGTTTAGTGTGTGTGTGTGAATGACACTACAGCTTCTATATGTTACTATTACCTCTCTTGTGAGAAAGCTGTTGGTGATGAGCTTTGATTCATCATGTGACTCTCATCACTGCTGTGATTGGTGGTTGTCAGTGTATTACAATGGAACAAAACAGGTATTCGTACTTCAAAAGGTCGTTAAATTAACATTATATCAGATAATGAAATGTTGTTTTACTGTAAATTTAAGTCAAGTCTGTAAAACCTAAAATGTTGCTGCTTATATTTTATACGGTAGATTTCTGGCAACCACAGCTGCCAGTTTTTTTACCGTAAATTTAACACAGTAAAAATGTTTTTACAGTGTATTTATATAGCACAATTTATTGCAACTACAGTTGCCCAATGTGCTGTAGAGAGATAATAAAATGTAATATCAAAATACAAAGACATCACAAAATAGCATAAAACAACAACAGACAAATATGACTCAATGCCCAGAGGAATTAAAAGTCAGAGTTTTTAACAATGATTTACCTGTCAATACCCATATTCATATTCACCGTGTGGGAAAGATTCTGTGAGCTGCATTCATGTGGTTGTTTTCTTTAATGTTTGTTTGTTTTTAGTCCAGTCCATCACTCCTTCAGTTGTTAAGGTAAATATAAGTGTTCTTTATTTCAAGAGAAACATGTAATAAATATATCCTTTTTAGAGTGGAAGTAAAAATGGTTCTCGTATTCCCACAGGATGAAGAAGTTTCAAGAGTTCTCTCTAAAGTTGGATGATCTTGTCTCCTTTTACAACATCCAGGGAGACAGGTAATGCCTTCTGGTCTCTGATTAGAATTTATTTGCATATTTCTCTAATTATGATGAGTGTGTTCTGGCAGTGATGTCAAGGCTAAGATCTACGCCGCTCTTCGGCACCTGGAAACTGATCTCTTCAAAATATCCCATTTACCAAGGTGAGGGAAACTAGCACTAACATGTTTCAAGATGAGTGTATCATCGTATAAAGTGATGAGCAATGCCTCTTATACTCGTAGATCTTTGAGAGAGAGTGACCTTCACGTTGACCTCATCATGAACGGCAGGATTGGGAACGTCCAGCCGGGCAGAGACGGTACGCGAGGGGAAAACGGTGTCGGATCAGCACGTTTTATTAGAAATATTAAAGCGCTCTTTCGCTCCACCTTCCTCACAGGAACTCCAATGACAGTCGAGTACTACATAAGTCCATTAGATGTTCTCATGGGGTTGTCGGACACAGGTATTAAAACATGGAACTTCTAATGCAGTGTTTAATATTATTTATATACTGGTATAGTATTTATTCATTTTTCAAAGTAGCTTAGATTTTAATATTATTAGGGATGCACCGATATTAACATTTTGGCTGATACCGATAATTCTTTATATTTGAAAGCCGATAACCGATATATTGGCCGATACATCTAAATCCAAATTTTTATAACATTTGAGATCCTGATTACAAAACAAGTCACCATTAACAGCCATGTCCCAAACACACAATTATAATGATGTTCTCAATATAATGTTATGTAGCTGAACTGTATTTTCACTTTTGAAGTGATTTCAAGCAATTCAAACCCTTAATGTTGAACAGTGCGCATCTGAAGCGTCTCAGCTGAAGGAAATAATCCATTATTTATCGGCTTTAATATATTGGCCAAATTTTCTTATCAGGCCGATAACGATAACATTAAAGATGAACATATATCGGCCGATACCGATATGGTGGCCGATATATCGTGCATCCCTAACTATTATAAAATATCAAGTCGCATCAGTATGTATTGTTTAGATGTAATGCAGAGCATTGAGTCAAGTATGAAGTGATTGCCATGCTACTCCGTGTGTAAGCCTTGTGCTGGTGTGGTGTTGAATTCAATCTAGGTGATGTTAGTAGAGGCCGGATTGCTCTGGTAATGGTGGGAAACCGTGACGCCTCACACAGACTGCAGATCGAGTCGCTGATCTCTTCTCCACCGCAGGTCGACTCTCTCGGGTGAGTGCTGGAGTGTTAATCTCATCAGAGATGAGACCCGGCAGCACTACAGATCATGTTTATAAGTAGTATTAACACACACAAAAAGTAGCATTAACACAAAGTTGCAGGTTCAAGTCGAGTCAGGGAAATGGCGAGGGTATAGTCAGGGCCTGTTTACACCTGGTCACCTCATGTGTGTTTTATGATCTCATGTTGACACATAAATGTGTCTCCGCAAACAAATATAAATCCAATCTTCAGTTCCCACGCAACATGGAAATTCACATCAACGAAAGCAACATATGCGCTTCAGGGCTCGCAAAATTTCTAAATCGCTGGTAGCCCTTCGGGCAGGCACTCTCCAGATTTTGGTAGCCCCGAAATGAATTTTACTAGCCCAGATAAAAAGACAATTTTTAATGTAGAAAATTGGTTCGGAGTCAAAACAATGAATCAAAACATTGTTTTCAAAACACAAAATATCAACAAATATGCATCTGGTTCTAACTGAACTGAAATGTGTGTGACCAGTATGGAACATGAATCAGTGTGTGTTTGTGTGTGTGTGTGTGTGTGTGTGTGGCTCAGCCCCCAATGAGGGTATGATAAAAAAAAAGTAACCCTTTAGTTTAGGGCCTAATGCTCACTATTAAGTTTCATTATCATGCAGATGGCAGGGTTTTATCATCACTGAGGACCCGAATGTGAGGTAGGCTAGTCAGGGGGGTTCAGGGGCACCCCCGAGAATTTTGATTTGTCTGATCTACATATGTGCATTTTAAGATGTTTTGAAGGCCCAAAAAAATTGGATAACAATAACTTTAAAACCATGTAAGTGGGCAGCTGATTATTTTTCTCTCCTCATCAGCATCACACTCTTTTTCTCTTTGTTTTTCTCTTGCTCTGTCTCTTCCCCTCCTAAAGCTGAGCTTTGACTGATATAGGCTTTTCATTTTTGTCTGTCAGTGAAGTAAACACAGGGTCAACTGATAGTGATTTATGAATCATTTTCTCAGACGTGTTCATTTACTGAAAGCTATAAGTAGCCTAACTAAGTTTATTAAATTCATTCACAGTATGTAAACATTCATTATTGATCTTATTCCTAATACAGGGCTGTAGACAGGGCTTTATAATCAAAGAAGGTCCTACGTTTAAGGTTATTAGGGAGTTCAAATTTTTTATTTCTCTGATATGTCCATTTCAAGACGTTTGAAGGCCAAAAAAGGATCAGAAATAGCTTTAAAACAATGTCACTGGGCAGTAGATTGTGTCAATACCTGCTCTCACTTCTTATCCATCACTGTCTTCTTCTCTCAGTCTCCTCATCTTGCCCTGTCTCTTCCCCTCCTAAAGCTGAACTTTTTTAATTTACTGAAGGCTACAAATTGTATATTAATTCTCAACATATACACATTCATTATTAATCTTGTGCCTAGTCTCGCGTAGCCAGACCTTCAGACTGACGGCTGAAGGTCTGGAATTCATAACAGCTTTCTTTGGCCAAGGCCCGCCCATAAGGCCGTTTGACCGACATGTCAAACAACCAATTACAGTTCGTTTCGTTCAGCGTCACGTTTCGGGCGTGGAAATGTCCCCACAACAACAGACCGGCGTGCAACAAGTCAGTCAGGATAGAAAATCAAAGAAGGAGAAGAAAACAAGCAGTAAGTCATTGATCTGTTCGTGCACGTGTAATTTTGAGAATCCTACGTTTAGCTGATCTTGATAAATGCTCATTGTCACTCATGTAAACACAACAGTTTTTCTTCCTCAATCACACGTCTGCGCTTTGTTTCCCGGCTGACCGAAAATAAACGCGACACTCGCGCCCCCCGGAAATCCGATAAAATTCAACCAATCAGATGACGACTTCGACATTCCTGAAGTGTTTCCAGTTAAGTGTACCATATGCATCAGACGTTTAGCCAACGTTCCGTGGGCGTGACGTCTGAGGCTGAGACTATCTTGTGCCTAACATGAAAACGGCTTTGTTAATGTCCCCTCACAATGACGGTAAACTAATTATTAGTCACGTTACATAGGCCTATTTTCAGTTCAAAATGGTGAAATTCGACAAAAGTATATTCGTTTGATTATTTTTGTCATTTTGTTTCACATTTATGACCTAAAAAAGCTGTCAAATATGAAATGTTTAGTTTAGCTACTTACATCTTATCTCGCACTTGACCGTAAACTGAAGCGAGTCGCTCTGCTCAAATTCACGCTCAGCAGCTTCTGTGTATATAAAGCCCGCCTACTTTGATTTGATTGGTCATCTCAAATATTCTGACATTGACAGACCAATGAGACTCAGGTGAACACACAGACACCCTGTCCTCTGTTTCTGACGTGCTGTGCTTGGCGCCACTGTGAATTGAAGATGAAGAACGCGCTGAATCTGATTATAACAAGACTGAAGCGAACACTATTTCAGATAGCCTGTCGGGCAGGCCGGTTATGCATTTTGGTAGCCCGACTTGAAAACACAACAGCCCCGGGACGTCGGGCAGGCGATTTTGCGAGCACTGCGCTTTTATTTATCATCAGCTAATTTCAAGGTCAGATCGCAGGTGTTTGATTTGGGAGATGAGGTCATGATGAGGCCGAAACCAGCACATCCAGTGCAAGTAGACTTTGACTATTTAGTTTTACTTAACGTTATTTTATTTATCCACTTTATTGATGAGACCTTTTTGAAGGATATTGGTTTACGTATGGCCTTTTTGTACCCTTGAGCTTAACTGTGACTTGAGTTTGTAGACGTTTATGAGGCTGTTGTGTTGACCTTATTTATTGCAATATTTAGGTGTTTATCTTTATTTTGATTTTAGAAAATAAACATCTCATGTTACAAACCAATTTTCTTATTTTCACTGGCATGTCTCTTAGGTGTCGAGGACTAGTGCATCTTTGAGCCTACCTCAGTACGAGTAAAATACTTAATTACTGTTAAAATCAGATACTCTAAGACTTTTACTCAAGTCGTATTATAATTGGTAACTTGTTAAAGGTGCTCTAAGCGATGTTGGGTGAAGTCACTTCTTGTTGACGTCTTGACAAAACGGAGGCTAGCTCGACCCTCCCTCCTCCTCATCCCGTCCCCTCCCCCTCATCCCGTCCCCTCCCTCTCCCTCCTCCTCATCCCGCCCCCCCCCCCTCCCTTCCGTGCTTCCTGAAACAGTCATGAACCATTTAGATACCAAACTGGATTTACCCTGTCCAGCAGAAACAGAGCCAGCTGAATGTCGGATTGGAAGCCCTTCTGCCGGCGGAGTTCTCGCCACCTTTTGAACGCTTTTCCGATGTAAATTCGGGACTTTGTTTTTCTTCTTTTCCCTCTTCTTTGTTATTTGTTCATTGGAATGTCGTCTATTTGGTCTATTGTGTCGCCATATCAAAATTCTCAAGAATATAGATTTTTAATGTTAGTCATTGTCTAGGACATCTCTCCTCTAGCTAACTTCCCACTTCATGCTTCTCTCTCCTCCACCCCCCACACCCCCCCTTCATGTGCACGCGCACTACCCCCCCCCCCCCACACACACACACACACACACACCCCCTTCATGTGCACACGCACTAACCCCCCCACCCCTACCCCTAAATCTTGTCGGTTATTGGCTGGAACACTGTTTATGTTTCGTGGTCCAGGCTGGGCCAGTTTGTTTTTGTTGTCGTTTGTGGAGGCTGGGCTGTCTGCAGAGACTGCATTTTTCTACAGTGTGATTAGGGGACAGGCAGCTAGCGGATAGTGAGGAGATGTTTGCTGGATGTGACAAAAAATGCTTTGGCCTAAAAAAACGCGTGACATCGCTTAGAGCACCTTTAAGAAGTAAGTTTTGCTGTAAGGTATCTGTACTTTTACTCAAGTATGGTTTTCAGGTACTCTTTACAGCTCTGAGTTTGCAGTTTGCGCGTCGGCTTGCTGAAAAGATACTCAGTAAAATTGACAAATGGCTTCAACATGCATATGCATTTGCACCAGTTTCGTTTGGAGGGCATCTCAAACCCCCTTCTGAAGTGGTTTGAGTGATCCGATTTAAATCCAGTTTAAATGAAATCTCGAAAATGTTTTAAAGGGCATTTATGCCAGATTTACTAAACCACAAATTAGCATGAAAGCGCAAAACCAAAAAAGCTCAGATGGGAGTGGAAAGTTCTGCGCATGATCTACTGACGACACGCAAATGAAAGAAAACGGATGCAACGGGATCATTTCCATAATGGCCAACACAATCTACCAAGAGCAGCGCAAATTAGCGTCTGCTTATTTTTGGGTGGTAAATGGCACAAATACAAGAAAATTGACTAGCGCAAACCTTAGTAAATCACCTGGCATGATTCATTTAAATACTCCTCCAATAAATTTTCCGTCTGAAAGGGAAACTCCTACAAATGCATATGCATTAACGCCAAAAGAGGCTTTGTGTTGGAGCTGTTAGTAAATCTGGCCCCTGGTGTTTTCACGATCGGATAGCTAACGGATTTGCATGCAGTGACCAGGTGTAAACAGGCCTTTCCCAGCTCCCTTTAACTCTAGTTTAGCTCTATAGAGAGAAGAATGAATGGTGCAAGATTGATTTGTCTATGCTTTAGGTTTCCAGTGTTTAAGCCGCTCACCGACTCCTGCTCAGAATTACTCCCCGCCACCTTTCTTCTCAAACTACAGCCACCGTTGCCCATGCTTAGTTCCTTCATCGAGAAAATGGGCACAATCACAGGTGCATTATACCCTGACTGAGATCTGTTCTATAAGAAATGCATTGTTTTTGAACAACATCATGTAGCTTTTCCAAGTAACCAGTCTCGTAACGTCACTCAGATGGGGTCATGTCTGAGACACACCTGCAGGTGGAGCCTCTACCTCAACTTCTCATCAAGCACAACTCCCAGATCTCCTGGACAGATGGGATTCAGTTTGTTGTGGTATATTTTACATAAACTGTTAGCCATGATAACTCTCTTTATTGCATATTCAGAACTGTTGTTTTGTCCATTACTGGCTACTGTTGCAGAGTGTTATTTGCATTGACTTGTACTTGTCATTCTTTGCTGCTAGAAGAGTGTTTGTTTTGGGACGGCTTCATTGATTTTGCTCTGTTTTATTTTCCTTGGTTGTCGTCTTTCACATTTTTCAGCCATTGCCTGCCTCTGAGTACCACAGTTATGTGTTCCCCGGGGCCGAATGGGGCCGAGAATCATGGAAAGGAGCCTTAATTCACACAGTCCCCTTCCATCACCCCGGCCACGTCCCTGCCTTACTAAACGTCCTTCGCCATCAGTCGGCCGTCAATGTGCTGATGGAAAGCTGTTTCAGTAACCACAACCATCACATAGGTTATTATAATGCAACTTATTCATGCATTCAGCTGGCAGTAGACGGGCAACTCGTTCTCCTGGCCATCTCAGACTCATTTGTGTAATTTCAGATTCTCATTTTTCATATACTGTAGATGCTGGCTTACAGTATGACTTGAGATGTGAGGTCCTTCCAGAATCAGACCACTGCCTTTCTGTTACATTCAGCCTTGACGATAGCAACCACCTGGCTGTTCGTAAGCACCCTTACACACATTGGGCGGTTATGAATGATGATATGCAGTGGATTCACTATACAGTATAGACTAACATTAAGGGAATTCATTGCATGCTAATTGAACTGTTTTGCATCTATTTTAAAGTCACCCTGTAGTCAATCTTTTTATCCCTTAAAACTCATCTTTGATCACCAAAATTACATATTTAAAAGTTTCTTCCTTGAAAAACAAATCGTCATGCCTTAAAATATCTTGAATGTAACTCGACACCCTTGCCTCATTTAGTATGCGTGGTTCTATGAATATGCAAATGAGCCCCGCCTCCACTCACTCGCTCAGCTCAGAGATCCACTGGTTGACGATCACACGTTGATCTGATTGGTTACAAGGTAGTTTGTGACGTCAGAAACACCAGCGATTTCAAAGCGTGTTTTTGAGACTGTCTTTGGTTCACTGCAGTTTTAAGGAGGAAATACTCAGCAATGCTGTCGACTTATGAATTTACACATGGTTTGTCTTAAAGCATATTAAAAACACCACATAGACACATAAACAACATTAAAAGCTTGGCTTTCACCACAGGGGGATTTTAACACATCCTGTGGAAACAATCAGCACATGTATAGTATTGAACACGTGATGTTTACTGCACTAGTTCAGGTGACGGTGGAGGATTCTCATCAGGTGAGCTGCAGACTTCTGATGCCTGATTTAGTGGATCATAAATTGGATGACTACATATCCCGAGTCCTTATGCGGTACGTGCAACATTTTGCTGTTTGCATCAACACTCCACATGCTAGAAACATTTAGAAACTGTTAAAACAAATGTGAAAATCTGTGTATTGTTAACCATACTCAATACTTAAAGGGATAGCTCACCCAAAAATGTAAATTGCCATCAGGTTACTTGCCCTTGTTCCAAATTCATAAGACTTTTGTTCATCTTTGAAATGCAAATTAAGATATTTTTAATGAAACCTGAGAGATTTCTGTCCCTCCATTGAAAAGTTAATTCCACCAAAACATTGATGTTGCAAAAAGTCCACAGCGAAAGTGTAATGGTTTAATACTCATTTCTGATGAGACCCGATCATTGTGTTTTATGACGAACAGATTTTGTTTGCACATATAATCATTGACAAATGCACATAAATGGAGCACATCAGAAATGATCAAGTCAAGTCACCTTTATTTATATAGCGCTTTGTTTTAAAATAACTTAATTTTCCAGCTGAAGTAAGTTTTTGTTTCACTTCTGATGCAAAGATCATTAGTTATTAACTTGGGGGCCGCCAACACGACACCGGGTAATAAAGCTCATACGAGTTTGCTTGATGCACGAGGGACCGAAATCTCAAGATTGATTAACAATCTGAGTTTTGAAGATGAACAAAGTCTAATTGGTTTGATGATGGAATCATTTTTTGGGGGGGAAACTTATTTATTTTCAGCAAAATGAGATGCTTTCCAGAACTCAGCTCTTATTCGAAACATTCTTCACGTCCTCCAGAGTCCTGCCATGTTTACTAAATATTTGGGCTAGTTTGATTGCTTTCACCTACGTGTAAGGGTGTAGTAGTCACAGATTTCATGACGTTTAAAACAAAAAATGTGTGTTTTCAAAGCGAGCCTTGTCCGTAACTACAGCTTGTGCTGTGGAAATTAAATTTCTGTTTTGAATCCTCATTCACCCTCTTTTTGTTTTTTTCCCAGATGCATGTCCATCCCCATCACAATGAGGGCCATACGCAAGAAAGTGTCCAGCCTGACGACCCGACCCGTACCTGTACCTGACCCGGAGCTCAGCACTGCAATGGAGATCACATCAACTCCTCACTCGGTCTCCCATGAGGCCGTTCAGGAGGAGAGAACGGCCTCGTCTTCTCCAGGCTACTATCTCATGTCTGTTTCTTCCCCAGTGGCTGATAATGCTAATACAGATGCAGTTGCTAACCCTTCCCCGTGTGCTTCTCTGGCTGTGTATTCACACTGGGTGACCAGTGGACTTCCAGCAGAGCTCCTGTAGTAGGAGTGATTTTACTAGAGAATATTTTAAGAGTTTTCTATTTTAGACAAATCTTAAATAAAGGAGTTAATTTAAAGTCACCATGAAATCAATATTGACAATATTTTAATTTTTAATTTTTTTTTTTGTAATATTGCAGTATTTATCATAAGTGACTTTTCTGTGCACATCATTATTTTTAATTCCTGTTCCTGGTAATCTTGAATCAGAATAAGTTCCTCTTGCAGCATCTCTTCTCTTCTCTGATGACGAACCTGTCACTCACATGAGATCATCCAATAGCAAACCACAACCATCCAATCAATTCCTGCCCAACATTCTTAATCCAAAAGCCGTTTCACTTGGATATACAGTACATCACAACAGGGGAGAAACGAATAAGAGCTTATAGAATGTGAATTAAGGTCTGAATAAGAAATCAAAGCTGTTCGTGGTCATATTGTTCTAGTGGCTGTGTACGAGACATCTGTAGTATTGCAGCAAGGATCTGAAATTAACACTTGCCAAGCAGAAAATGCAAGTAAAAATTGTGGATTTGAATATGCAACATGTGCTAACCATCTTCTCAAATTTGTAATGAGAATCATTTATAAAACTGCGGTCAAGAAAAAATAAGCTTTAGGGTCTCCCTGCAGTTTTCTATGGAAGCTTGTTTCCGCCACAGAAAAAAAAAAAAAAAAATGCTACTTTTTATCTCACAATTCTGACTTTTTTTTCTCAGAATTGCGAGATATGAAGTCAGAATTCTGAGATATAAAGTCAGAATTGCGTGAAATAAAGTCACAATTGCGTGTTATAAAGTCAGAATTCTGAGATATAAAGTCAGAATTGCGTGATATACCCCCGGTTTCACAGACCAGGCTTAAGCCTAGTTTTGGACTAAAATGCTTGTTTGAGCTGTTTTAACTGAAAGCAACTTGCACTGACATATCTTAAAATATGCACTTAATATGCACTATTATCTCAAGATGCACACCAGTACTGTTTTTAAGGCACATTTATAAAAGCTACTTAAATGTCCTATTTGAACTAAGGCCTAATCCTGGCTTAATCTAAGCACTGTCTGTGAAACCAGGCCATAAAGTCGCAATTGCGAGAAAAAAAGTCAGAATACTGACTTTATAAGACGCAATTGCGACTTTATATCTCGCAATTCTGACTTTATTTCACGCAATTCTGACTTTATATCTCGCAATTCTGAGAAATAAAGTCAGAATTGCGAGATGTAAACTCGCAATTGTGAGATAAAAAGTCGCAATTATCTTTTAAAATGTTTTATTCAGTGGCGGAAACAAGCTTCCATAGTTTTCTGACAAATTAAAACCTCTATGGTTAAACATTTGAATTTAAAATTAAAGAAATGAATTTTTCCATAGATATTTATGGAAGAATGTAAAAAATATAAAGGGTATTGCACATTTTTTCTCATTCTTTTTTTCTTTTCTTGTAATTTTGTTACCGCCAAAAAAAAAAAGGTAATTTTGCCTTTTATCTCACAATTCTGAGGGGGTTTTTTTTAGAATTGTGAGGAAAAAGTCACAATTACTTTTTAAAATTGTCTTATTCCGTGACGGAAATAAGTGAGTCTGGCCATAAATTAAATCCCCCTTATTTTAATTTGCCAGAGATTGTAATTTTACTAAATTTAAGTGCACCATTTAGCATATTTTATTTGGGACCTTAGACCTGCAATATTCAGACATGTCTGCTTGTACTTTGTGGTCCCAAATATATCTTAATCCTACTTAAAAATGAATGAAACTAGGCCTATATTAAATAACAAAACATACAACCAAGTGCAAAAAAACACCATAAATACATGGAGCTTTAGGGAACGTTTTCCACATGATAATGTGAAGCACATGCAGAACATCCATAGTTCAGTTAATATAGGGACACAACCAATACAATAATCAGCATCCTGCTCCACATGTTACATCTGTGGTTAGAGATAGAGATTAAAATTCAAGGAAAGTTGGGACCAAAATGTGTAGTGGCTAATTTTTCTTTATTAACATGAAACACAGTAGCAAGTGAAGCATGTCTGAGACCTTCTGCTTCACAAACTCACATACTACATGAATCTATGGTGAAGCAGCGAGGACGTGTGAACCTATCAGGGCGCTTCCCACCTCAAACATGGTGAAACCTGCCAAAATGGCCGCCGCACAAATGTCTTCAATTGGGACACCACTGGACCATGCCCATGAAGAGGCCTTGCCCCTTGTGGAATGAGCCCTGACGCCTATCAGGGATACTCCACTTTAAAATGAAAATTCTGTCATCATTTACTCACCCTTCAATCCTTTATGAATTTCTTTCTCATGCTGAACAGAAAGGAAGATATTTAGAAGAATGTCAGTAACCAGGCAGTTTCTGCATCCCATTGACTTAAAAAAAATATACAATGGAAGTCAATGGGACCAGAAACTGCCTGGTTACTGGCATTCTTCTAAATATCTTCCTTTCTGTTCAGCATGAGAAAGAAATTCATAAAGGATTGAAGGGTGAGTAAATGATGACAGAATTTTCATTTTAAAGTGGACTATCCCTTTAATGCACTGTAAGTCGCCTGTCTGACAAATACCAAAAATTAAATGTTAAACTATTGTATACTACTTGTATACTATTGTAACTACACTCCAGTCAGCTCACAGTAATGTGAATGTGAGATAAAATGTACTACACTGGCTCTCACATTGGGGGCTTGTGGATTACCAGGTAAAAATATATAGAGAATGTTAACAAAATTAGTATATATGGTTTATTTAGGGAACATATGGTTTAATTATAATAAGCATTTGTTGATGCTATTGGACAATTCTCTTTAAATTCAACATATATAATTATATACAACTATTATATTAAATGTTTGTAATTTAACTGTGTTATGCTTGTTCAGAGATTATTTGTATAGTTATCTTAAATACATAGAACACTATTATAACTCCTCTATCTCTCCCTAGTTTTACTTACCGAGACTCGATAAACCTTGTCCCTCATGCTGGCCCGTACAATACCGGCAAGTAAACCAGCATCTAAGCTGCACTGTTCATGTCCAGATTTATAGTGGTTCTATTTCATCTCAGTCAACACGCCACAGTATGGGTCAGCCTCGCTAAGGATGAGCTGTCAGGAGACGATATATCAAATTAACCACGCCCCGCTTGCAATCACCTCCTATAAATACAGGTGTTAATCAGCCGGCCCTTTCTCTTTTTTGCCTCCTGGCTAACGATTGAGTTGGTAAAGACGGTAAGATTTGCTTCCTTTATTACTTAAAGTAACTGGCTGACGGGAACCTCTTTGCCTGTGAGGGTGAAAGTTGCCGCGTTGCCGCGTGCTGTTTGTGAAGGAGCCTCTTAACCGAGAGGATTAAAGCTACCGTGTTATTTCTGTTTGGAAAGGTGAGTATTTAATACAGATTGTTTGGCAAGGGGGCCTCTTCACCTGTGAAGGTGAAAGCTACCAAGTTGAAGTAAGCTGTTAAAAAAAACACAAAAAAAAAACAGGGAGAGATTTTTGTTTGTCATTTCAGCCAAAGAAACCTCTTTGTCTGTGAAGACAAAAGCTAGCTGAGCTGTTTTTCACTTCCCTATTAAGATGCAAGAGGAAGACAACATTGGTTTTCCAGCAGAGATCCCCGCAGGACAAGTTCCTCGGCCTGAGCAGAATCTTCAAGAAGAAAGTGTCAGGCGTAAGCACTCTCGCAAGCGCAAACATGTAGAAGTGGATCATCTTCAGAGGCAAATGCAAGGAATGCAAGAGACTCTGAATAATTTGTTACAGGCACAACAGTGGCCGGTGGGGCCTCCAGGCCCTGGGGAACTGGTGCAAAAACAGCCATGCCGCCACCCAGATGAGATATCTGTGATAGCATCTGGAGTGTTTGGAAGGGAAGAAAATTCTATGCCATCAGATCAAGAGGACATCTCTGATTCAGAAATGGAGGATTATCCTTCTCAGGCCTCGGATCCTGTTCCTTTGTATCCATCAGATAAGGCAGTGATTGCTAGAGCAGCAGAACGGGCGAACCTGACTTTACAACTTGCCTCAACATCAACTTCGGTGTTTGATAGAGGCTCTCAGCGCCGAAAAACGGAAGGTTTGCCTATACTTCCAGACTTTGTGACAGAGTTGCATTCTTCATGGAAGGTCCCAGGTTCCACTGCCCTCCCTAAGACACAGCTGGGCAACCTGGCAGGGGCGGCAGCTTACGGGCTTGCTTCAGCTCCTCAGATTGGGCCCACATTTGCTATGTTGGCAGGAGCAACCACCCGGGCTGGCAAAGATGCTATACACCCTAACAAGCATTGTAGGTTAGTTGACAGTCAGCTAAAAAGAACCTATCATGCCTCTGCCTTGTCTGCAAGACTGGCATGCACCAATTCCCTCCTGTTGGTTTATTTAGAGGGTATACTGCAGGATTTGTCCTCTACCTTGACGAGTGAAGACATTCCAGAAGCATTACGGGTGATTGACATGCTGATCCGAGGAACAAGTGCACATGCCCAAGCTCTGGGACAATCGATGGCCAGTGTGGTTCAAGCACGTCGTCAAGTATGGCTGTCCCAGGCCAATCTTTTGGACCAAGACTGCATGGCAGTCGTAGCAGCTCCATTGATCCCTGGCGAGGTCTTTGGGCCCCCTTCAGAGGCAGCATTGGAGCAGTCCCGTAAGACAAGGGAGTTGACACGCGCTGTGCGTCGGGCACCAGTTATTCGTGGGCCTCGGACATCAGGGGGGAGCAGTAGCTGGACTCGCCCAGAATCATTAACCCAGGTCTACCCAGGGCAGCGAAGAACTGCTGGCCAAGGGGCTCTAGGGGGACCAGGCCAAGGAGTTCGACAGCCCTTTCGTAGGGGCAGACAGGCAGAGTCTTCCATCACACGGATGTCAGGCGGAAAAAATCGGTTTATATAAACGAACAAAATAAACGAATAAATAAAACATAAACAAAAGAGAAAAAAAATAAAATCTCAGAGGCACGCATAAACAAAATTAGTTTCTAACATTTTTTGAAAAAACGAATGGGCAATATTTCTCATGAAAAAGTGGATAAGTGTTCATACACAGCGCAGATCATAATGAGCGAGCGTGTTTTTTAAATAAAGTTTGAGGAAGCTTGATGATGACGTTGATCCGCGAGACCGCGACCATGGTGTGCTGTAGTCCGTTTATAGCCTACCGTTAGCATTTTATATCTGACGGCTTTATTTAGGCTTCAAAATGTATACATTTTGGATTAACTTGTAAAGATTATCTTGATAGACAAAACGTGTAAGGGTCAGAACTCTTTGTTGAACACAGATCTTATTTTTTGCGATTTTCCAAAAGTCTATGGGGGAAATGCATAGCTTTTCAATCGAGGGAACGCATGCGCCGCTAACTTCCGGGTTGTCCTACAAAATGACGTCATAACTTCGGCACTCTATAGAGAGCCTAAGTCCCTCCCCTTCCGGTTGAACACCATGGGACCTTACTTCGGAAAAATATTGTATGGTAGTCAATGGCGCGAGACAACAAATATTTTGATCTCGTTTGAATTGTGCCCTGATTTACACATATGATGTTTGTCAATTTAAAAGATACATTTTAAAGTCAAGAAAGTCGCAGTTTGATGTAAAACTGTTGAGGTATAAGACTGTGAAAATACGTAATTACAAAGACTACAAACCCAAAAGGCGCACATGCGACATCATACCTTTTCTCTCAATGAATGAAGCTAACTTTACTGAAGCTAACGTCTGTCATTCTTTCTATAGTCTTACATTATAATCGTAACGTTACGCCGTCATGCCTGAGTGTTTTGAGCCAGAATACACACATACGAGCAACGGATGGTGACGTACATAGTGTGAGACGAGAGATGTAGTTCATTGAGCGATTTTCACATAAAACTAAATGTTACTCTTCTGTTTTATGACAAACTGCGACTTTCTTGACTTTCATAATTATCTTTTAAATTGACAAACATCATATGTGTAGTTCAGGGCACAGTTCAGACGGAATAAAAAGGTAAGTTGTCTCTCGCCATTGACTACCATACATATTTTTTCCGAAGTAAGGTCCCATGAGCCGGAAGCGGAGGGGCGGGACTTAGGCTCTCTATAGGACAGCGCTTCAACCAACCAGAGCGTTCTCCCAACAGCGGAGCTTACGTTAGTTGATAGATTCAACTTTTGAATCTGTCCGGCAAAACTACGAACACATCTTCCTTTTTTAAGAATGTCTTAAGTGTCGTTCTTTACTCTTTTCTCAAAGAAAGACTTAACTCCAAGTCCTCCAGAGTCGCGGCCAAAGCCGATTCGAAAGACTGTTCTCCAGCAGCCGCCATTCTTTGTTTTCAACAAACCGTCGCAACTCTGTCGTCATTATGTTAAGCCCGCCCCGCCTACTCTATACACGACGTTATTGGCCTGACCCAATTTAGGTTTTTGCAGCTCGAAAGTCAACGGAGAGTTGCTAGACTACACTGGCTGCAAAACATTTTGCTGCCGCTAGGGTGCGTCTAGATTTCTAGTTAATAGCAGAGAATGTCTAATAGGAAGAGAATTGGCACTCTCTGCTTACTTCCGGTTTCTGGACTGGCTGCAGTAACACGTCTCTGTCCATGCGGGGGCGCTCGCAGGCGAGTGCAGAATGAATGGAGGTCTATGGCGAAAAACCCTCAAAATCCACTTTTCTCAGGATATAATTTTTTGTCTAGTAATTTGAATGTTGTATTCGAAAGGAGATGCAAAGAAATTACACATTGCTGGGTGTTAGATTTTTTAGAGATTTTTTAGATTTGGTTTAAAAAGTCTTTTAAAATGTCAATGACGTCAGAATGCTGACGTCATTAGCAGAATGCTAGCGTGTTATGGGCAACAACAACTCAACCTGTAAGAAATCGAAAAGAAATAAGTACTCGTTCATTCAACTTTCGACCTATAACCCATGTTGAACTTGCAAAACCTACAATAAAATCGATACTTGGTTACTCACGTAACCTCGGTTCTCTCTAGAGAGGGAACGAGTATTGCGTAAGGAACTTACGCTACGGGAAAAGTCATCTTTTCTCGAGATACTGAAGCCAAAAATTATCCTAATTTTTCATATTTTGTCAACGCAGTGCAGCAGGCGGCACAGCAGAGCTAGAGCGGGCAATACTGCGTGCTCATTGGCTGCCGCGCGGCAACTGCTTAAGCCTACCAGTGAGCCCCGCGTGACGTCACGCCCAATGAGGGCGCGCGCCCTCGCGCGTCACAGCCCGCCAGAAGGGGCGGCGTCAGAGCGTATATAAACAGGGCTCGGAGGCTTAACTCTCTGGTTTCTGTCGAATGAAGCGACATGAGCTCGGGGCGCAAGCACGGCAGGGAACGCAATACTCGTTCCCTCTCTAGAGAGAACCGAGGTTACGTGAGTAACCAAGTATCGTTCTCTTACGAGAGGTTCTCTCGTATTGCGTAAGGAACTTACGCTACGGGAACCCTTTGTCAACGCCGTGCGTGCCATGCATCCACACACAACTCCAGGGGGGGGGAACCCGGGGAGTGAAGAGTGGGGAGAGAGGTGGCCAGCAATGCGGGCCAACACATGTACATAAGCACCCATAGGGAGAAACAGAGCGTCACAGCCGGTCTGTATATAAGAGCTTTCCCTGAAAGTGCGGCTCGACCAGGAAGTCAAATCTAATATCCAGCCTGCGAAAGAGCAGTGCATGAACATGATTTTAGACTGCGAAAAGTTTAGCCTGCAGGGCGGGAACTTCCAGGTTATAAAACCTAACAAATGTAGACGGGGAGGCCCAGCCCGCTGCCGTACAAATGTCATGAATGGAAATCCCACTGGACCATGCCCACGATGAGGCAACGCCTCTGGTGGAATGAGCCCGTATGCCCAGAGGGCACTGCAGGTTTTTGGACGCATATGCTGTCGCGATAGCATCCACTATCCATCTGGATAACGTCTGTTTCGAGGCGGCGAGACCCTTGGTGCGCCCACCAAACGAAACAAAGAGCTGCTCTGAGAGCCTGAAGGCTGCAGAGCGCGTAATATAAAGCCTTAACGCCCTGACAGGGCAAAGGAGATTATTATCGACCTCGTTGGCTGCCGGCGGCAGGGCTGAGAGGGAAATAACCTGTGCTCTGAAAGGAGTACCCAACACTTTAGGGACGTAGCCATGTCTGGGTTTGAGAATGACTAACGAGTCGTTAGGTCCAAACTCGAGACACGACGCGCTAACTGATAGCGCATGTAAGTCACCCACGCGTTTTACTGAGGCAAGGGCCAGCAGAAAAACGGTTTTGAAAGTGAGGTATTTGAGACCCACAGAGTCTAGCGGCTCGAAGGGAAAAGCTTTAAGGGCCTCCAGGACCAAAGACAGATCCCATATCGGAACCGAAGGCGGGCGCGGAGGGTTCAGCCTCCTGGCGCCTCGCAGGAAACGGGTAACGAGTTCGTTTCTTCCAAGTGTGCGGCCGCGCGCCGAGTTGGCGAACGCAGCAATCGCCGCAACATACACCTTGAGCGTGGAGGGGGACCTGCCCGCGTCCAAGAGCTCTTGGAGGAAGTTCAGAACCTGTGGAACCTCACAGGACTGAGAGTTCAAACTCTTCCCTGTACACCATTTATTAAACACTGACCATTTAGACGCATAGAGCCGCCTCGTCGAGGGGGCTCTGGACTGCGAGATCGTGTTAACTACCCCTTCTGGCAGATCAACGAATATTCGTTGATTACCCACGCATGCAGAGACCAATGCTCTGGATGGGGATGCAGAATTGATCCTCGGGCTTGAGAGAGAAGGTCTCTCCTCACCGGGATCGGCCACGGGGCTGTGTCTGACATGTTCACCAGCTCCGGGAACCAAGGTTGGTTCTCCCAGTGCGGGGCTATGAGGAGCACTGCGCAGCGCGTTTCCCTGATCTTCGCTAATACCTGAGGCAGCATAGAGATCGGGGGGAAAGCGTACAACGGGACCCTGGGCCAGGCCTGGGCCAGCGCGTCCTCGCTCTTCGAAAAGAACCTTTTGCACTGAGCGTTCTCGCTTGTGGCAAAAAGGTCCAATTTCGCTTCGCCGAAGCGGAGCCACAACGTCTGTATCGTCTGGCTGTGTAACGCCCATTCCCCTGGGGGAACATTGTCCCTGGACAGTCTGTCCGGGCCGTCGTTCAGGTGCCCGGGCACGTGCGCGGCTCTCAGCGAGCGCAGCGAGCCCTGAGCCCAGACCAGAAGGCGTTCTGTTAGAGCGCGCAGGGCTCTGGATCTGAGTCCGCCCTGGCGGTTCACGTAGGACACCACTGACATGTTGTCTGAGCGAACTAACACGTGGTGTCCCCGCAAGTATGGGAGAAAATGCTTCAAAGCTTTCTCGACCGCTAACATCTCCAGACAGTTTATGTGGAGGTCCCGCTCTGGGCCCGACCAGGGGCCGCAGATTGGTCTGCCCTCGTAAAGCGCTCCCCAACCCATGCTGGACGCGTCTGTCGAGACCACTTTGCGGTGTGAGATGGCTCCCATTGTCACTCCCTGACGGTACCATTCGGGCGCTAACCAGGGCTGCAGGGCTGAGACACAGACCTGAGTCACGCTGATTCGAACGCTGCCCGAAACCCACGCTCCGCGGGGTACATTCGATTTCAGCCAGCATTGTAGCGGGCGCATACGAAGTAAACCCAGCCGTAGGACCGCTGCGGCTGATGCCATATGGCCTAACAGCCTTTGGAAGCGCTTCAGAGGGAGGTATCTGCCCTTTTGGACGGATGCGGCGAGGTGTCGAACACAGCGCGCGCGCCGTTCTGACAGCCTGGCAGTCATCGCCACCGAGTCCAGTTCTATTCCCAGGAAGGAAATAAACTGACTGGGGATAAGTGAGCTCTTGTCCCAGTTCACCGAAAGACCCAGGCTTTCCAGATGACTGAGAAGCGCTATCTTGTGAGAGATGAGTTCCTCTTTCGACTGCGCTAGAATGAGCCAATCGTCCAGATAGTTCAGGATTCGCATGCCCTGTTTTCTCAGGGGAGCGAGAGCTGAGTCCATGCACTTCGTAAATGTGCGGGGTGCTATGGACAGGCCGAACGGCAGAACGGTATATTGATACACCTGGCCGTCGAAGGCGAATCTCAAGAATGGCCTGTGACGGGGTATAATCTGGATTTGAAAATACGCGTCTTTTAGATCGAGAGATATAAACCAGTCCCTCGGGCGAACTAGCGCGAGGATCTGCCTGGTCGTAAGCATTTTGAACGGCCGTCTCATGAGGGCTCTGTTCAAATGTCTCAGATCTAATATGGGTCTGAGCCCGCCGTCCTTCTTGGGCACGAGGAAATAACGGCTGTAAAAGCCCGCCTCGGTCAGAGAAGGAGGGACTCTCTCTATCGCCTTTTTTCGCAGCAGCTTCGCTATCTCTGCATGCAGCAGATGGGCCGCTTCTGCGTTCACTTTCGTTTCGGTCCGGGCTATAAAGCGCGGAGGCCGACGACTGAACTGTAGCGAATAGCCCTGTATTACCGTGTCCAGCACCCATGTCGACACACCCGGAATAGCCTTCCATGCATTCGCACTCATAGCTAGGGGTCGAATGGCCTCTGAGTCCCGTCCGTCGCATAGCGCGGGACGAGGAATCTGCAGTGGCGGGCGCGCACCGCGCGCTGAGACAGTGCCGCGAGACGGGGGCTCGCTGATAGCAGTGACCGGCCGAACTGCGCTGGGAGAGCGCGCGTGAGTGTTTACAACAGAGTGTGAACGCGGGGGAGCGGGCACAGGACTCTTTATTAAAACACGGCCGGTGGCGGTGGCGATATTTGAACCCCGAATGTGTGAGACAGAGCGAGCAGTGCGTAGTTGTGAGCACTCGTGAGCGGGCACATTTCCTACACTTATAACTCGAGCGGCAAGAGCGCGCTTTATGCGAGTGTGCTCTGTGGGGTACACAGGGGGATTTGTGCTTGTGTGTAGAAATGAACACTGGGTTGTGGGCATATTCATTACACTCATAACACTGTCGGCCTGAGCCGAACGGCCAGATATTATGCTCATCTTGTGATTTATCTGGGTCGCCGTAAAAACGGCGTTTGAGTGCAGGCGAGTGAGTCGACAGACTGGCTCGTTGGCTGCTGAAAACACTACTGCAGTAGCCTTTTTTAAGGGGACTGGCAGAGGATGACAGATGAGTTTTGACGGCGGTCCGGCCGCAGCGGGACCCGCCCGTCTTTTCCTGCCGACGAGTGCTAGGAGGACTTCGCAGGCTCGGGCTTCAGCGAGACTCGAGGCCGAGGCCCTCGCGGGGGCGGCGGCCTGCGCTGGCTGGATGAGCGGGACCTAGGACGGCCGCGCTGGCGCTGCTGTGTGGTCGGAGGGCGGGAAGCGCGCTGGTTAGAACTGCGTGCAGGAGGCTCTGTGCTAGAGCGGCCTGCAGCGGAGCTCGAGCGGCGAGGCAGGAAGAGGCTCATAGCCTGTGATGCCTTCTGCACCTCCGTAAACCTGTCCACGAGGCCACTCACTGCTGGTCCGAAGAGGCCGGTGGGGGAGAGCGGGGCGTTAAGGAAGACGGACCGCTCTGATTCTCCCATATCGGCTAGCGTCAGCCCCAGGTGGCGCTCTGTGACGGTGAGCGAGGCCATTGAGCGACCGATAGCTTGTGCAGCTACCTTGGTAGCGCGGAGAGAAAGATCTGTCGCGCTGCGCAGGTCGGTCAAGGTGGTCTGGTCGGGGCCCTTCTCGTCCAGCTGGCGGAGGAGGTCGGCCTGAAGGACCTGAAGGACCGCCATAGTGTGCAGGGCTGAAGCGGCCTGTCCGTTAGCCGAGAAGGCGCGGTGGACGAACGCCGAAGTAGTCCTGCAGGCCTTGGACGGGAGGGCAGACTTTGAGCGCCATCTCGCGGATGGGGGGCAAAGGTGCGCTGCGACCGCCTGTTCGACCGGAGGGATTGTTGTATCCCTTCTCCGCGGCTCTGTCCACCTGGGAGAGAGCCGCTGAAGCTGAAGAGCGGAGCCTGGCCGAAACCGGAGCGTTCCACGCTTTGGAGAGTTCCTCGTGGAGCTCGGGCAGAAAAGGCGCTGGTCTGGAGGCTGTAGACTGGCGGCGGTTGGGCAGGAAGCATCCATCGAGCCTGTTCGGTGGAGGCACCGCAGGCGGGGACCACTCGAGGCCTAAGCGCTCGACTGCCGTTGTGAGGAGGCGGAGAAGCTCGGCGTCCACACCGGTATGGGTCCTGCCAGACACTCTCGAAGACGAGGCGGAGCGGAGTGAACCGGACCACTCTTCGCTGTCTGACGCCAGAAGAGAACAGCTGTCCAGAAGCGCGTCCACTTCCGCTTCATTGTCAGAGGCGACGGCATCGCGGGCCGTAGCCGGCGGCTGCGCGTCGGGAAGCGGGGGAGGCGAGGGAGAGAGCGAGGCTCGCGGGAGGTGTTCCGGCGATGGCCTGACTCGAATCTCCGGCTCCGGTGGTCTCTGCGAGCGGCGTTTCTTCTTACGCGGCCCGGAGACAGTTGGAGCGGGCTCTGCATTGAACAAGGCGAGTCGAGCCCGCAGGGTCGACATCGGCAGTTCCTCGCAGAATTCGCAGCCGCCCGAAGACAAGGCAACGGCTGCATGGTCACGTCCCAGGCAGAGAGCGCAGACCACGTGGCGGTCTCTGTCACTGAGCGGAGAGCGGCATGAACCGCATGAAACTCGAGGCATTTTGAAACAAACGCCTTGCTCTTTTAGTGAGTGCTGCAAGAAAAACACACACAAGGCAAGCGAGAAAGGATATATCGCCGGATAGCTGAGCTGGCACGGCAGGCTGAAGGCGGCGAAGATTCGACCGGCTTCCTCAGGCTGTCCTAGGCTGGCTCGTTGCTGGTTTCGACGGCGACGGCTTCTCTCAGAGTGCAGCGATGCGAAGAGCTTCGCTGAAGAGACAGAAATCAGAGAGTTAAGCCTCCGAGCCCTGTTTATATACGCTCTGACGCCGCCCCTTCTGGCGGGCTGTGACGCGTGAGGGCGCGACGTCACGCGGGGCTCACTGGTAGGCTTAAGCAGTTGCCGCGCGGCAGCCAATGAGCACGCAGTATTGCCCGCTCTAGCTCTGCTGTGCCGCCTGCTGCACTGCGTTGACAAAATATGAAAAATTAGGATAATTTTTGGCTTCAGTATCTCGAGAAAAGATGACTTTTCCCGTAGCGTAAGTTCCTTACGCAATACGAGAGAACCTCTCGTAAGAGAACTGAGATTTCTCAACAGCAATCGGGTGAAAGAGACACATTTAGCCGTCTAGCCCCATAGACTCCCATTCAGTCTGCACTCGCCCACGATCACCCCCAGTGGAATTCTAATGGAACTGCAACCAAGATCGATACAATGGGGCTAAAAGGAAGTGCCAAGGCTCTCCGTAGACGGGCTCTGTTAATAGCCTATAATTGTTGCAAATAAATATACATTTTTTTTTTTTTACTTTATCTGAATGGTATGAAACTTGGTTAAGGTTTTGGGACTAAAAAAAAATCATGCAGGTTAAATTGTTATGAATAAAATAGTCCCACTTGTGCTTCTTCAGCTTCAAAAATGACGCATTAGAAATGAATGAGAGACGAATTTCCTCTAGTGGAAGCATTTGGTACTGCAGCCGAACACACTCTCACTGAAAGATCATTTACTGAGATATCAAGCTTGAATTTGGAGCACAACTTGTTTAGATTTATGGCTTTGATTTTTTTGCAGTTTTAGAGTAAAACATGTTTTTGAAAATATATATTTCATATAAAAATTTCAAATAGTATTTTTGTGCATTTTTCATAACAACAAACGTAAAATTCTGTAACTTTTTTTAAGTTCATTTTTTCAACTTTTTTCACTTCATCAATAATCTGCCGAGTGTCGTCTTTGAAAAGAGATCAAACTTCAGTCTGTGGAAATTACATTTTCAGGTCTACGCTCAAAAAGTGAATGGATTATAATGGATTATAAATACAGTGTAAATATAATTTAGAACCATAAAATTCCCTAAAAATACAAAATATTAAATAAAAAACATTATTGAACTAAGATATAGTACATTAATTTCATTAAAAAAAAAAAAAAAATCTGTAATTTTTGACCGACCATTTTTGATTTTCGGTGTCCCGGACAAAACGCCTCCTCAGAAGTGTGTGTTTTTGTTGACTGCAATGTTTTGCACCTCATCCTACAAGAGGAACAAATGCTTCATAAAACTAAACCTCACGTTTTGTAACTTTAATCGCTGCAACTTCTCTCCAGGTCTCAGGTTTCACAGCATTTTCAAAACCACATACTGAGCAGCTGCTCAAGGTTTTCTTCCTGCTGTTCTGGTATCACATCTGCACGTGTGTGTGTGTGTGTGTGTGTGTGTGTGTGTGTGCCAGCCTGCATCAATAGAGCCCCAGAGACAGGAAGTAGATAGTGTTCTTGGGCTGCAGAGTGTTTGGCTGTTGGCGTTTGACCCTCGTCCAGAGAGAGAGAGAGAGAGAGAGAGAGAGTGTGTGTGTGTGTGTGTGTGTGTGTGTGTGTGTGTGTGTGTGTGTGTGTGTGTGTGTGTGTGTGTGTGTGTGTGTGTGTGTGTGTGTGTGTGTGTGTGTGTGTGTGTGTGTGTGTGTGTGTGTGTGAGAGTGAGAGAGAAACTCTCCGGCTTGGCGTTTGACCCTCGTACACACACACAGCCAACAGACTCTGATTGGTCATGCAAGCCAACACACCAGTCAAAAGCAGACGCTAAACGTTTTCTCAAACTCGCTTCCAAGAAAAATAACATTTGTGCAACTCAACATGTTTTACAGACTCCGCTCAGATCTGCGTTTGATAGATGGATAATAAATGAATACATAATTAACAACAGCCATTGGTATTTAGAAAGACCTTTTTAAAAATGTGTGGTCCAGGAATAAAGTAGTAAGATCTTGTGAGAATTTGGCATTCAGCTTTGGCATAATATGAATCTGATAAAGAGAGAGATGTTGACTTCAAGACAATACAAGTCCATCGGCACTTGCAAACAATAAGGAACGTTGTATTGTTGCTACAACATAAAGGTCAAGGGCATTTACTGATTTATGGGAGTTTCATGGAAGTAATTCCTAGACAAAAATACCCTTATGATTCCTGTTTTGTTCAGAGTAAAAGGCTTCCGTTAATAGTCCCGAACGCCTTTATTCTGCTTAGGAAGTCTCTAACTAACAATACACACACACACACGGTGAGGATGCAGACTGGTTTGGTTCATGCCCTTCACTGATATTAATATTTATTTTATTAATGCTCCACATTTTCAGATGCATCTGTACATCGACTGGGTTTCTTTCTTTCATCTTTACAGTTTCTCAGAACTAGCTTCACGTTTCTGAGCCAGTTTTGTGTTGTTAGTTTGGCTGTGATCTTTAGAGGACATGAAGTGAGTTTCCCACACGATCACACACACACGTGTTACTGCTATAGGAACTATGAACACGATCCACTAACATTTGACAACCACAAAGTGGTTATAATAATGCAATGGCATTCATACATTTTAAAGTGCTTCTTAAGAGACCAATACTCTTTATATATATTATATTATATTATATTATATTATATTATATTATATTATATTATATTAGACTTTATTTAGTGCTGGGCAATGATTAATCACATTCAAAATAAAAGTTTGTGTTTACATAATATATGTGTTAGTACAGTGTATACTTTTTTTGTATATATAGGCCTAAATACACACACATGCATGTATATATTTTAGAAAAATGTGTTATTTAAAATACTTATATCTATACAGTATATAAATTGTATAAATGTATATGCATGCAAATATTTCTTGCATACTGTATGTGTGTATTATGTTAAATTATACACAGTACACACACATATATTATGTAAACACAAACTTTTATTTTACATGCGATTAATCACGATTAATCGTTGTCTAGCACTAATTTTATTATATTAGCCTATATTATATTATTATATTATATTTAGTGCTGGGAAAAAATTAATCGCATCCAAAATAAAAGTTTGTGTTTGCATAATATATGTGTGTGTACTGTGTATAATTATTTTGTATATATAAATACACACATATGCATGTATATATTTAAGATTTTTATTTATTTATTTATATATAAATTATTTATATTTATATATAATATAAATTATGTATAAATGTATATACAGTATATACATGCAAATATTTCTTAAATAAATACATGCATATGTGTGTATTTATATATACAAAATAATTATACACAGTACACATATATTATGCAAACACAAACTTTTATTTTGGATGCGATTAATCGCGATTAATTTTTTCCCAGCACTAATTATATTATTTAGCCTATGTTATATTATATTAATTAGCTATGTCTCCAAACACTATAGTTTAGATCTGTGTGGTTTTAAACTGAGGGTCTCTCTCTTTAAAGCTGGTCCAGCCCTCATCACAGTCTCTGGTCTCAGTGTGAGTGTGTGAGTGTGGTTTAGTTTCTCTCACACACACACACACACACACATCTGTCGGGTCCGCCCGCTCCAGATCAACTTCTCCTCGATAATGGGCATTTCTCTCAGACAGAGAACATCTGGATCCTGCTCTGCTCTCTGAATGCTGCAGTTTAAAGAAGACTTTGACGTATGGATGTATATCGTGTCAGCTCGAGGACTTTCCCCGTGCAACATTAGCGCTTCCCTGTGTGGAGAGACTATGTGTTCTTCAGGATGGGTGCGAACAATGGCAAACAGTCTGGAAGTGAAGGTATGCGATCTTTCCCTGAGAACTTTTATGCGATGCATATCTTATTTTCTAGTTTTTTTATTTTATTTATTTTTTAGCAACTGTCATGCACTGGTGTCTTTTGGTTGTTGTAATAATAATTTTTAATGTAGAAATATCTATAGCCTACCGAGCTGTTTCTGATTAGTTGTAATAAATTAAGCCAATTTTTGATCATGTCTAATGTCTCTCAGCTAAAAAGGAGGGGGATTGCGCAGTTTTGTTCATTCATTAAAAAAAAAAAAAAAAAAAAATTGTAATAGTAAAAAAGTAAAATTAATGAGGGAATGATACAAACAAAGTGTATTAAAACACGGCTAAATTCATGAGATGTGGCAAGTGATTGAAGCATATGTCATTTTAGTTACACCCATAAAACGTGGTATTGCAAAAATTAATACCTGACAGATACAGAAGTGATCCTGAGAAGAGACACCTGCCTCTAAAACTGCCAAAAACAATCTGCAACTCGCGCGCTGGTTATGAATAGAAAGGCTGTTTTAGGGGCGTGGTTACATGGTAATGTGTCTGCGTCAGGATGCAGCCACGCCCACAACAAGCTACCAACCACGCCCACCCCACTGTAAAGAATCCTTTACACAGACCACGCCCACTATTACATCAAATACAACAGGATTCCCTCCTTTGCCATTTTTCTTGGAGTTAAGTCCATTTAATTCTTAAACTCTTCAGTACTTGTTAAAGCCTCTACAACTCTCTTATATGTAAATGTCACATCCTGAAGTTTGCTAAAGGTATAGGCAGTGATATTTTAGTATCATTTAGATTCAATAGTTTTTATTTTTATTTTCTCCATTTTCATTTTGTACACATTTTATTTTGCTTGTGCCATTTTTACAATTTTTTTTTAGTATTTTTATTTCAGTTTTAGTTATTTTAGTAGCCTAAATAAAATTAAACAAAATGAAAATGAGAACTGTTGGCATCAAGATTATGATCAGATTTATATTTTATTTCAAGTAACATTTTTTTTTTTTATGGTTTTAGTTTTAGGGTACATTAACACAACAACAATTTTCTAAAAACTGAAAAGGTTTTCCTTTTCTTTTTTTGCGGACAGACGACGATGTTGTCAAAACTATCCCGGTTCACAGGGATCCACGACAAAAATCGCTGCCAGGCCAGTAGATGGCGATGTCTCGTTGTAAAGAAACATCATTTTCACACATTCCTTTTTGTTTTCTAAAACTTGCACTTTGAAACCTGCTTTCAAAAGTTTGCGTTTTCCAGCCTAACATGTTGTTGTGTAAATGAACATGCAGCCAAAACGTTTATAGTTGAAAGTGGTGTCGTGCGAACGCTCGCGAAGTTAACTTTAACAACCCAGGCTAAGGGTTAGCGTGAACTGGATTTACTTCCCTATCTTCTGCTTTTGAGAAGTCATCAGTCATGACACATATTCTGGGTCCCAACTTTCACTGAGATGAATGGAAATGCTGACAGATAACTTTCTCCAGTTAGCCTATTACAAACTTCCTCGGTCTGAACATTACGTGGAGTGTTTGGGAAACCTGTTTGGACACAGTCATTATTTGTGCAATTCCATGTGGTTCCCCTAATGGCACAGAGATGGTTCTGATCCCAGAAGTAACAGCGGATATTTACAAACAGGGGTTTTTATGATGTTTATGCAGCTTTGAACACTCAACACATGTGGCCTAGTTTACATCGGCCATCAACATCTGTCCTGAGGGATTCGGTCAGTGCTTTACCTGATCATGTGTCTCGATCTCAACACCTGTGGATTTATAGTGGAGGATTTCACACTACTGTACGTCAGTGCTGAAGTTTAACCTCACCACAAACATGACGATTCAAGCTGAATCTCATTTTAATAAAGCTGTCGTATTCTTTACGATTTTAATTGATCGACTCTTGGTTCACTATGCAAGTGCTTGTGTGTTCATCCAACATTTACAAAAACATTTTTTTTCCTTCGGACCACCGTGATCTAAGCAGGTGCGAAGTATTTCTGTAAAACAGATGTTTGAAACACAAGTTATTTGGAATTCACTTCTCGCTCATTGCAACTGTTTAAATGCAATAACTCCCTATCCTGTAGTAATATGGTATTTAGTGCACAAATGTGTTTATAGTGCTTAATTGCTAAACAATGGCGAATAAAACATTCTGGCTCTGTAACTATTTACCGCATATAAAAGTTCATAAATATATGTGCATCTAGGACTCTGGACCGCTGAAGTGAAATTCTCCGTGTGCTTTGCGTAAGCACAGGACAGGAAACATATGAAAGCTTTTGAGAAGTTGTTTTCCAGACCAGAAAACAATTATGTCTCCCCTCAGCCTTGGCTCTTTTGATAACTCAATTTCTGCTGAGGCTCGAGAGGGTCCAGTAAGTGTTGTTAAACTCCCTGCCCTCGTGTTGCTCATGTACTGTAGGTGTGGGATAAGGACACGGATCCTCGGGGAATTATGAGCTTCACATCTGAATTTCAAGGACAATGAAATAAAACAACTGTCTATAATGCTGGACCCAGCCGCAGCCGCTCCAAACAGTTTGCAATTTAAAACAGTAAAAACAAGCATCAAACTGTTCTTTGACTCTTTCTACCCTGTTTAGGCTCCAAAAGGTTGTTTTTTCTACAGCAATGAATCATTTTTGGTTCCCTAAATAACCTTTCAGTGAACAGTTCTTCCTAAGTTCTTCCAAAGTCCATCCTAAAATCCAGCTTTTAATGTAGTTTATGTCTATGTGGTGTTTTTAATCTGCTTTAAGACAATCCATGTGTAAATTCATAAGTCGACTCCATTGCTGAGTATTTTCTCCTTAAAACTGCAGTGAACCAAAGACAGTCTCAAAAACACGCTTTGAAATCGCTGGTGTTTCTGACGTCACAAACTACCTTGTAACCAATCAGATCAACGTGTGATCGTCAACCAGTGGATCTCTGAGCTGAGTGAGTGAGTGGAGGCGGGGCTCATTTGCATATTCATAGAACCGTGCAAGGCTATAGAGTTACATTCAAGATATTTTATGGCATGACAAAACAATTTCAAGGAAAAAATGTTTAAATATGTCATTTTGGTGATCAAAGATGAGTTTTAATGAATACAATTATTGACTACAGGGGGCTTTAAATCAACCTAAACCTCATGATCCTCTTGAGCAAAACAGTCAAGCTAATATATTTCTTTCATTCTATACAGATTTCATTGTCTTTTAGTTTGTCAAGAAGTGCACATGAGCTCTAGAACCTCTATTTTGTTATTTACAGCAGAAATCTGGCAAACCGAATGATTAGCAGAAGTTATTACTCAACCCCCCGCATGACGTCATTAACAACAGTTCCTAAACAGTGGTTTGAATGATGAATGTTCCACAAAGTTTCTATAATTTTGGGAAACAGTCACGACTAGCTATAGTTAATTTCTTCTACGATGCATTGTACTGTGGTTGTTAAAGTCACCATGAAACAAAAATGGACATATTGGACAAAAATTGACTTATTTTGTTTTCATGGAATATTGCAGTACTTTTTTAAATTCCTGTTCCTGGTAATGTTGAATCAGAATAAGTTCCTCTTGCAGCATCTCTTCTCTTCTCTGATGACGAGGGCGGAGCTATAACCTGTCACTCAAATGAGATCAGCCAATAGCAAACCACAAACATCCAATCAATTCCCTACAGACACAATCAAGCCCCGCCCACATCTGTTCTTGTTCCTGAAGCGTTTCACTCGGATACACAATAGAGGAGAAAAGACGAGCACAACTACCGACTTTAAGCAGCAAGTTACATAATTGCACCGTAAACACACCCCAGCATGGTCTTTCATTTTAATTCCATAATGTGATGAATTTCTGAGTGATATTCGGTTATAGAAACATGTGTGGGACTTGTGTATGATGGCTACTTGACAAATTTTTACCTATATTTCAAAACAGCAAGATGAAACAACCTGTAACGAAGTTGAGGCCCTTGGATAAGTTCTTAATTCTGCAGGAGGAGATGTGAGTGTTTGTGTGTGTGTTAATTTACAAGGGTTGGTTTATGGCTCTTCATCCTCTGTCAGGTCATAAACTTGAACCACAAGTGACTCCATATGAGTACAGCTCAGCATTCATCCCACAAACACCGATTCCTCTGTAAACAAGTTCCTCTTATCACACATCCATGCAGGATAAACACTTAGATGTTGCTGTAGTGTTGTTCATATGTGTTGCTATATGCCTTTACACGTCTCTGGTGAAACGTTGCCAACATACGTCGCAGGAAAGCTGTTGTGTGAAGACCTTTCAAACAAGCTGTCAGATTACCGCTGATGCATTGAACGACTCAATGAACTCTTATCACCTCTGCCACAACGGGAAAACTCTGATTTCCAGAGCAGAATGACGTGACCCACACTGAACACATTGTTAAGCACTGCGACGACATGTTGCGGTGACATCACTGATCCAGAACATCTGCTCGGGTTCCTGTTGTAGTGAGCAGAACGTGACTCAACCGGACCCCATGTGTTTCGCACGCCTCGAGTTACGGCCAGATACCAACGCTGTTATTATTATGTTGCTAGGCAAAGCTTTCACAAAGCTTAAAGTCTTCAGCTTAATCAAAATGGATGAGGAAACTGTATTGCTCTGCTGCTAAAAGAGACGCTGCACGGTTCTTAGTCAGAATCAAGAGCTAAAACCTCTGAGATTTGCTGAAAGATCTGCTTTTGTACCGACTTTCTCAACTCAATACCAAATAATGACATATGTGACCTAAATATAAGCATGACGATGCACAGAAATCACGTTTATTGTGGCGAACACACACTTTCTTTAAAATAGGCGTAAACACAGAGATGGGTCTTTCTCGAAATGCTGATTTTACGAAACTTTTGAATTAAGCTTATTTATCCTCCCATAAAAGCTGATGGTAAGTATTTTTAACATTTTGATAATATTACTAACCATGAAGGACAATTTGACAAATTCTCATATAATAATAAGTAATAAATAAGTTTTTTTTTTTTTTTGCATACTTGTTGGACCTCGCACTAATGCTTAACCGTTGAAAACAAAATTATAAATAAAGACAGAATTACAGAAGTGTAAAACAAATAGAGACATTATTTCATATTACTTACTGTATATTGTTTATAAAATGATGGAACTATGCCATTTTATGACTATAATATCACGGCACAATTATCTTCATAGTTTGAGAATGATCCACCTAATTTGTGTGAACAGATTATGAACATTCATCTGTTTGTATCTTTATTCTTTAAATGTGAAGATGAGAATGCGACATGGCAATAAGAGAGAGAGAAGACATTAAAGTGTGCGTGATCCTTCTCCTGATACAGTGGGATTCATCAGAGCGAATCTGTGAATCTGTGATCGTTTAAGAGTGACTGATGTAGATGAGTAGATCATTGATTTGAGATCCTTCTAGACCGGCGCTGAACTACGACTGAACTCTGACCTGTAAAAATGATGACTGGAAAATCCAAAAGTCTCCATTCTCTCCTACTAAACTAGGAAGGAAAGTGCTCCGCTGGACTTTGAAAATAAATTTGAGTCATTAAGCTGTCAGTCCTTCGCCATCTCGAGTGCAGCCATTTCCCATCACGAAGAGGGAGAAATTACAAAGGACTGCAAAGGAGATTTCCTTCGAACCGGAGTGGCCAGTCCTGCTTCTGATCCGATGACCCTAATCCATAAGTCATATAAGAGCTCTTTTCCACCTTGATGGAGATTTATAAAAACAAAAAGTATTCCAGATGGAGACTGAACGAGTAGGACTATCCTGAGCAAACATTCCCACATTTCTCTTGATTTATACCCATTCACAGACAATACAGACTCTACATTTATAAAAGACAATCTTCCCAGTGACCCCAAAACATATTTGGACTCTTAAGTGAGTCTTAAAGTTGATTCTTAGCAAAAAACACTTTGTTCTTTCAAAATTATATGTGCTCATTCATTCATGTGTAATTACTTCCACCAACTAATCAAGTATTCTCGTAAGTGTAGAATCTGCCATTCAGAATACATACGAGCGAGTCGCTCGAATGACGGCAGCCATGTTGCGCATCCATCTTGAAAATACATTCGCCAAAGAGGGACAACATACCTGGAAATTCAAGCTTCGCCTTTCGCGCTTTTACACTCAGTGACACCGTGACGAATGCGAGGGGAGATTACTCGCGACTGCCGGCAGATAGCCTGAAAGCCTGTTGAAGATGGAGGATCACGCCTACTCTCGAGGACATGTAACAGAGTCGCCAAGGAAGCGAAAGAGAGAATTAAAATGACAATGCGACAGGCAAATCAACAAGACCAAAGTCAATATTGGAGTGGCCTTTCCAAGATGGAAAGATTTTAAAAGGAACGCCGAAGTCGTCTGCTTTCTTCTCGACAGGTAATTCAGCCTATTTGTGTAAATTTGAAGTTTTATAGTTGCTTGGCCAACTATAGCATGGTTGTGCATAACGCCAGAACGACGTCTAGGATACTTTTCTAGGAGTTAAAGCGCCCTCGGAATGGGAGGGGCTAGAAAGTAATATTCAGTTGGTAGTCATATACAAATTCACCGCTAGATGGGAGAAAATCTTACACAGTGTAGCTTTAAAACTGTAAGAACATCAATCAAACGCAAGTAGCATCTGCAAAGCAAACGATAGTAATAGTGCAGGTGATTTTGTCCAAATAATCTTTGGGGGCCACAGAGTCTGGGATGGTTTCATGAAGAACATTTAACATCCATGGAACCTTTCCGTTGCACAAAAGGCTCTTTATAATGGAAAAAAGGTTCTTTAGATCATTAATATGTTCTTCACACTAAGAAAAAAATGATTCTTTTAAAGTAGTCAATAACTTTATCACTTAAATCTCATCTATCTAATTTTTTCCTTGAGAAAGATTTCTTCATGCCTTAAAATATCTTGAATGTAACTCGACACCCTTGCCTCATTTAGTATGTGCGGTTCTATGAATATGCAAATGAGCCCCGCCTCCACTCACTCTCTCAGCTCAGAGATCCACTGGTTGACGATCACACGTTGATCTGATTGGTTACAAGGTAGTTTGTGACGTTAGAAACACCAGCGATTTCAAAGCGTGTTTTTGAGACTGTCTTTGGTTCACTGCAGTTTTAAGGAGGAAATACTCAGCAATGGAGTCGACTTATGAATTTACACATGGTTTGTCTTAAAGCACATTAAAAACACCACATAGACATATAAACAGCATTAAAAGCTGGATTTTCACCACAGGGATGGTTGGTTAACGATGCTTTTGGGAAACGCACCCCTGGTTGGTTAGGCTTGACTGGTTAGCATGGCTATGGTGATATACCAGCTAAGCATGGAAATTCATGCTTTCCCTCAGTGTAAATCAGGCTCTTAGCACTGGCTTGTCCCTGCGACTGGGGGACAATAATCTCGAGGATGGTGGAAGAATTGTTGATTTACGTCTGAATCATCTCCGCTCCAGGCTATGAATGACCACATTTTTATTACAACCCCAATCCAACATTCAAATACACAAATGTGAACTAATGTGCATGTATTGAACTTATTCACCCTCTTATAAAACCTCAACCAAACACAAGTAACAAGCCGTCATGAATGGTTTTTGCACAGTGGGCAAATATGTCCTAATGTACGATAGATAAATCTGTCTTGGAGGATCACAGCGATATTGGAGATACTAAAGCAACTTCTTCCATCTATTGTTCCAGTCACGGATATTGCCTTTTTCTTTACTTGGCAGGAAGAAACGAAGGGTTTTGCTCAGCTTAGGCGCATTGGTGATGAGTATTGAGTAATGAGTTCCTCTCGAAATCTTTAATCATGAAAACCTCAGACCTCACTCTGGATTAGGAACCAGAGGAGTTTCCTTGCTCTCAGTAACGTTTCAGTGAGTGAATGAGCGATGGGGCCAGAATGTCCGATGGTACTTTTATTGCATCTGTTAAAATATTGACTTACAGTGGGAAGCGCTGCACCCCACCGTTCACACCAGCGTTCCCACAGCTGCCAATGGGACTGAAAGCTTGCAGTCAAGTATGAGCTCAAAAACAAGCACACAGTGGCTTTGATTACATGCACAACTTCTGTTTCAATCGGACTGAATTCATTCCGATTGATGAATCTGAATGTAGTGTTTACATGAACGCTAAACATGTGATCGGGTTGATGTGCGCGTTTATATGTCACAAGCTTCAAATCGGAATATGCTTTTTGACATGCACACGCTGCACGAATATACAGTTTCCCACTGTTTGCGCTTAAAAAACATTATTCTACATCGGTTCTTTATTTGTTGTAAACATCAGTCTTATTTTGGAGACGATTAACATATGAACCGTTGTGCCGCTGCTTATATTGATCACGCAGTAAAAATGCCCAAAACCTGTGGATGTGGATGAGAAAAACAAGCACTGGTGGGCGCTATTTCAACGTCATTACGCTATTTCAACGTCATTACGCTATTTCTACGTCATTACGCTGTTTCTACATCATTACGCTATTTCAACGTCATTACGCTATTTCTACATCATTACGCTATTTCTACGCCATTACGCTATTTCTACTTCATTACACTATTTCAATGTCATTACGCTGTTTCTACGTCATTACGCTGTTTCTACGTCATTACGCTGTTTCTACGTCATTACGCTATTTCAACGTCATTACGCTATTTCTACGTCATTACACTATTTCAACGTCATTACGCTATTTCTACGTCATTACGCTATTTCTACGTCATTACGCTATTTCAACGTCATTACGCTATTTCTACGTCATTACGCTATTTCAACGTCATTACGCTGTTTCTACGTCATTACGCTGTTTCTACGTCATTACGCTGTTTCTACGTCATTACGCTATTTCAACGTCATTACGCTATTTCTACGTCATTACACTATTTCAACGTCATTGCGCTATTTCTACGTCATTACGCTATTTCTACGTCATTACGCTATTTCTACGTCAATACGCTATTTCAACGTCATTACGCTATTTCTACGTCATTACGCTGTTTCTACGTCATTACGCTATTTCAACGTCATTACGCTATTTCAACGTCATTACGCTATTTCTACATCATTACGCTATTTCAACGTCATTACGCTATTTCTACATCATTACGCTATTTCTACGTCATTACGCTGTTTCTACGTCATTACGCTATTTCAACGTCATTACGCTATTTCAACGTCATTACGCTGTTTCTACGTCATTACGCTATTTCAACGTCATTACGCTATTTCTACATCATTACGCTGTTTCTACGTCATTACGCTGTTTCTACGTCATTACGCTATTTCAACGTCATTACGCTATTTCAACGTCATTACGCTATTTCTACATCATTACGCTATTTCTACGTCATTACGCTATTTCTACGTCATTACGCTATTTCAACGTCATTACGCTATTTCTACGTCATTACGCTGTTTCTACGTCATTACGCTGTTTCTACGTCATTACGCTATTTCAACGTCATTACGCTATTTCAACGTCATTACGCTATTTCTACGTCATTACGCTATTTCTACGTCATTACGCTATTTCAACATCATTACGCTATTTCTACGTCATTACGCTATTTCAACGCCATTACGCTATTTCTACGTCATTACACTATTTCAACGTCATTACGCTATTTCTACGTCATTACGCTATTTCTACGTCATTACGCTGTTTATACGTCATTACGCTATTTCTACGTCATTACGCTGTTTATACGTCATTACGCTATTTCTACGTCAATACGCTATTTATACGTCAATGCGCTATTTCAACGTCATTACGCTATTTCAACGTCATTACGCTATTTCTACGTCATTACACTATTTCAACGTCATTACCCTATTTCTACGTCATTACTCTATTTCTACGTCATTACGCTATTTCTACGTCATTACGCTGTTTATACGTCATTACGCTATTTCTACGTCATTACGGTATTTCAACGTCATTACGCTATTTCTACGTCATTACACTATTTCTACGTCATTACGCTGTTTATACGTCATTGCGCTATTTCTACGTCAATACGCTATTTCTACGTCAATGCGCTATTTCACATGCGCAGTCTTTTCAGTTTACATTTTCAATCCGATCCAGTGTTTACATGTTCATTCGATCGGATTAAAAAAGGAATAAACAACCTTTTCAATCCCATGGAAATTTCGTTCGGATCGAGCTCAGTCGGATCGATTAAGGCGTTTACATGAAGGCTTTTCAGTCCGATTGAGCCGTCAATCCCATTACTAACGGATTATTTGGTTGCATGTAAACATAGCCAATGTTGTTTCCTTCTTTCCTTGTGTCCCAGGGAAGGGAAGCTCCAGTCTCTCCTCCGATGTGAGCTCCGGCACGGATCATACACCCACCAAAGCTCCCAAGAATGTGGCTACCAGTGAAGGTAAACCATCTGGTCTTCATTATGAGCCAAAACGCCTGCTTAACTCCCATTGGCTCTTCCTTTTTGCCCTCTCTCCCTCTTTATGAAATGCTTAACATGTTGGAGCAAACTTATGTGCTTTTAGGATAACCTGGAGATTGAAAACAAACTCATAACTAACAGTGAGACCGCAGTGTGTGTGGCTGTTTTGCTTAGACAGGGTTTGTACAGATACTGTAAAATCAAATTCCTGGACTTTTCAAGCACTACTTTTTTTTTTCTCTCTCTTTTTTTTTTCCAAGGACCACAATCAGAGATCTCACTTAACAAACAAAATCTTTCTTTATTATCTTTTTAACTCTAAAAAAGGTAAATAGATAAATAAAAATAAACTAATAAAACAAAATGGTATGCAAATAAAGTGCAGCACAAGCAATGACTGCGGTAACTTTAAACATTGAAATGATATTATGACAAAGATATCGCTTTCCTTATTCAAACTGATTTTTTCTCCCATGAATATATGACTTGAAGAATAAAAGTTGTATCATATACTTGGATATTTATATGTGTAATATCACGCTCATAGCCATGCAAAACGCCTCTATATCTATATCAGATGGACTACAGCTTTAATTGTGTGTGAAAAGATTGTTTTATCAATAAAAATTAAAAATAAATGTCCCATATATTGTCTTTCAATAATTCAAGCACTTTTCAAGTACTTCTTCATAAAAATGGCAGTTTTCAAGGGTTATCCAGGACTTCAATTTCAAAGCACTTCAAGTACTGTAAGCACCTTGTACGTTCTCAGGAAAGCATCATCTAGATGTTTTGACATTACAGTGGTGTGGACATTCCCCATTGCATCCCCACACTGCACTGTAAAAACAGCTAATAAAAAAAGACAGTAAATCTGGTAATCCCTGTGTGAGTTTCCCTTGGCTCATGCATCATAGATTTTAATATACTACAATCTGCGCTGATCCAGGACAGACATATTCCACGTATTAGATTACTCTATATTAGAGATGTTTTGTAACATGATACTATCACTTACAACGTCCATTCTGGCAAACCATTTATTATATTTATCAGTGCATGTTTAAACAAACTTTTTCATTTATTGGTTTCATAGCCTTTTTGGTTTCATTACCGTAAATCTTGTCTACGAAAAGCTTGTAAATATTTCTACTGTGTTTTTGGCGAGGGATCTGCCGTGTGCTGAGGACTGAGTTAAACCATCACCTCGTCGCCAACCACATGCATATGTTTACAAAATGATTATGCAACGCTTTAGACCAAGAATGTGAACACAGATGCTTCTTGCTACTCGAGCTTGATCTTACATCATTGCACTACGCCTGATCGATAATGCAATGAAAAATACATGAGGTGTTTTTATGACTAGTTATAGTTAACATGTTCAGAGTTGAAGCCCTCCTGTGGTGAAAATCAAGCTTTTACTGTTATTTATGTGTCTATGTGGTGTTTTTAATACGCTTTAAGACAAACCATGTGTAAATTCATAAGTCGACACCATTGCTGAGTATTTCCTCCTTAAAACTGCAGTGAACCAAAGACAGTCTCAAAAACACGCTTTGAAATCGCTGGTGTTTCTGACGTCACAAACTACCTTGTAACCAATCAGATCAACGTGTGATCGTCAACCAGTGGATCTCTGAGCTGAGTGAGGGAGTGGAGGCGGGGCTCATTTGCATATTCATAGAACCGCGCATACTAAATGAGGCAAGGGTGTCGAGTTACATTCAAGCTCATTTTTTTCAAGGAAAAAACTTTTAAATATGTCATTTTGGTGATCAAAGATGAGTTTTAAGGGATACAATTGGGGGACTCTAAAGTTATGAAAATGTTGATTTGTTTAAAGCTAAATTCAAACTTTTAACATGTTTATAGTTAAAGTTAGTTCAACTGTCATCAAGTCTATATTTACAGTTAAACTGTTGAGATTTTTGTAGCTAGTCAAAGTTATAGTTAGTTAGTTAAACTGTCTTCATGTAGCTAGTTAAAGTTAGTTATTCTGTTAGCATGTTTATAGCTAAACTTAGTTTAACTGTTGACATGCTATGGCTCAACTGGCTTCAACTGTCAACACGTCTATAGTCAAAGTTGACATGTCATCAGTGTTTATAGGTAGTTAGCGGTAGTCAGATTAACTAAAATTAGCGATCTTAATAATAACATGTGGCACAGTGTTTTAATAGCACAATTATCTCTATCGCCCTCTTGAGGACTGGAGGCTTCTTACAGGTTTTTGCAATACATGAAGATTCTTAACTTTAGAATGTACATTAATGTATATGAATCCATTCTATTTAGCTTATCTTTATATTGCATGTTTAAATCTGACTGTTAGAGTTTAAAGCCAGTGTGTGGTTGGGCACCGACACAGATCCCTGGAGAACTGTTTTCCCGGTTGGCACGGTTCTTGTTACACTGGTACACACCCAACTCGGGCTTCCGGCCAGGAGAGTCAGGGCCAACTCCATATTGTCCCCAAAATGGGGTGTGTGTGTGAAAAAGAGTGAGGCAGGTGCTAATTGAGTGTGACCTGCGATTATGGTCGTAGTCGTAGTATTTCTTCGTTTTCTTGGCTCAGACGGCGGGGAACAATGAACATCAACAGACGTTTCACTAAGCAACGCCCAGCATTAATGAGGTGAACATTGTGTGTGTGTAAAGCAGCCAGTTTGTGTGGTTCAGTGAGGGTGGCTCAAAACATTAGGCAAATGAAAATGAGGTTAATATTAAGAGCAAGCTGTGTGAAAAACTTGGAAACTCTTTCCCCCTAAATTTAACAAAGAAATAATGTGATCACATAAAAAAGTTGAAATGTTAAACACACTGTATTGGCCGTTGTAAATGACAGGGATCCAGTAAGGGAGTTACGCTGTAGTTGCTAAGGAACTAGCCGCTGTTTAAAGTCAACATGAAACAGCATTCGCAACCTATTCTTTTACAAGTGAAACTGGAGGTTCAAAGGGGGAAAAAAGTAAAAAGATGTGTGTTAAGCAGAATACAGCTAGACCTGGAGACTGTAAAATTGTCATGAAACTGTAGTTGCGCTCGTCTTTTCTTCTCTATTGTGTTGTATATCCGAGTGAAACGCTTCAGGAACAAGAACAAATGTGGGCGGGGCTTGATTGTGTCTGAGGAATTGATTGGATGGTTGTGGTTTGCTATTGGCTGATCTCATGTGAGTGACAGGTTAAAGCCCCGCCCTCGTCATCAGAGAAGAGAAGAGATGCTGCGAGAGGAACTGATTCTGATTCAACATTACCAGGAACATCAATTTAACACAATAATGATGATGTTCACCGATAAATCATTTAGAATAAACACTGAAATATTCCATAAAAAACAAACAAGAATTGTCCATTTTGATTTCATGGTGACTTTACCATGACTTTTGACTAGTGACGTTTATTGGAAAGGGAAGCATTTTCAGAGTTGGAGTAATTACGTTTTGATAAAAGATTATTTCGATGAATGTTAATTAACATAAAAAACATAGCCTTTTTAAACTCTTACTGCTAATAGCATAGTGAAAATGTATATCCAGCATATTTAGATTCAGAATGAATGAGTTTAGCAGTCAGTCTCAGCCTCTGATCATTCTCATTCTCAGTGAAGTATCTTGTGTCTTTGATAAATCTACAAACTCTGATTAATCAGATCTTTTTCCTTCATCTCAATTTTGTCACAGAAAATGGTCAGTCAGAGTGATTTATTTTTCATGAACAATATTTAGACGTATACGTTGTACACACACACACACACACACACACACACACACACACACACACACACACACACACACACACACACACACACACACACACACACACACACACACACACAGACACTCAGACACTCACAGACACACACTCATTCTCACAAACACACACAGACAGACTCACACGAAGACACACACACACAGAGAGACACTCACAGACACACACTCACTCTCACAAACACACAGACTCACACGAAGACACGTACACTCACACACACACACTCACTCTCACAAACACACACAGACAGACTCACACAAAGACACAGACTCTCTCTCTCTCTCACACACACACACACACACACACACACACACACACACACACACACACTTACAGACACACACTCACTCTCACAAACACACACAGACAGACTCACACGAAGACACACACACACAGAGAGACACTCACTCTCACAAACACACAGACTCACACGAAGACACGTACACTCACACACACTCACTCTCACAAACACACACAGACAGACTCACACAAAGACACAGACAGACTCTCTCTCTCTCACACACACACACACACACACACACACGTACACTCACACACACGTACACACACACACACACACACGTGCACTCACACACACGCACACACACACACACAGACACACACTCACTCTCACAAACACACAGACAGACTCACACAAAGACACACACACACACACACACACACACACACACACACACACACACACACACACACACACTTACACAAAGACACACACACACACACACGATGTAAAGACCTTGAATCCCTTTATATTTTTGCCTTCAGGGACGGATGAAATCCACTTGTGTGTGACGGCTCTTCCCACAGGATAACAAACACATGCGAGTGTGTCTGAAATGTCAGGATATTTCATATTGTCAGTCAGGAGACTGTTTGACCACAGTGATGTGTACTTTCTCCAAGTATGGACATGCCATAAACACACTCACAATGCCTGGAGGACTGACTAAGGCTTGGCATCGGGAATGTCCAGTTCTGTGGGAAATCATATACAGTGTGTGTATATAGTGGAGGCAGTTCACCATACTTTTGGGTGTGGTAATTTTAGTAAAACATACGTCTTCATTAATTGAGACAGGACGTACCCTTATGGGTTTTACATACAAACAGAATAAACATAAATCATATATGATTGCATTATATTTAAACGGGATCCTGTGGTAGGACAGGGTCCAAAATTAACACTAACACACATACAAAGGTCAATAGCGACAAAATGGGAATACAAGTAAATAAAACGGAGTATGTGGCCAGTTAAGAAAGTAAATAACGTGGAGCAACCAACCCTAGATTTTGAGGGAACATCTGCATAATGCAGAGTTAATCACATTAAAGTACAAATGTTAATCTAATCCAAAGAGATGCAAAGAATAAATAAAAGATTCAATGTTGTGTGTGTGTGTGTGTGTGTGTGTGTGAGAGAGAGAGAGAAAGAGTGTGAGTATGTGAATGAGTGTCTGTGTGAGAGAGAGTATGTGTGTAAGAGTGTGTGTGTTTGTTAGTGTGTGTTTGTGAGTGAGTGTGTGAGAGTATGTGAGTGAGTGTGTGAAAGTGTGTGTGTAAGTGTGTGTGAGTATGTGACTGAGTGTGTGTGTGTGTGTGTGTGTGCGCATGTTTGTGTGTGTGAGAGAATATATATATACACAGGTGAAACTTGAAAAATTTGAATATCATGCAAAAGTTAATTTATTTCAGTAATTCGACTTAAAAGGTGAAACTAATATATTATATAGACTCATTACATGCAAAGTGAGATATTTCAAGCCTTTATTTGTTATAATTTTGATGATTACGACAGCTTATGAAAACCCCACATTTAAAATTAGAATATTGTGAAAAGGTTTTCATAAGCTGTAATCATCAAAATTATAACAAATAAAGGCTTGAAATATCTCACTTTGCATGTAATGAGTCTATATAATATATTAGTTTCACCTTTTAAGTCGAATTATTGAAATAAATTAACTTTTGCATAATATTCAAATTTTTCGAGTTTATATATCTGTATGTATGTATGTATTTATGTACATACACAAAAGAAAAGAGAAGAAAAACACAACAAAAAATATTACATTGCTATAAACTTCTAATCTTCATATATCGGGTGAATTCAGGTTGATTAGGACACTTTCTGCCACTGAGAAGACTGAGATGGCATAATGCAATTAAACAAAACACAATTTCATGCCGTTTTCTCCATTGAACATTGACTGGTGTGGGAAAGTCTTGAACCAAACCATAAAATGCCCAAAGACAACCATTCAACTGCTCAAAACGCCTCCTGCCAATCATCTTACCATCATTCATTCCATCTGGACTCATGATCCATCGTTTTTTGAATGTAAGGACAGATGAAGTTCCTCTCTGGTATCGGTTGATCCAGTGCGGTGGAGGTTCGGTAGCAAACACACACTTCCAACACCTGCAGTCTTCGTCTGCTTTCCACAATCTCTGAGGCATCTGTTGTTCAGCTGGAAAAGGGAACAGTAGATAGACCACCCTCGTTCAGGGGATATTTGAGAGTTTATTTCAAAGAACACCATGACGCTAATAAAACCTCTTTAAGGCTGAAAGATAATGCTCAGTGGAACATCTCAAATATCTTCCCATTATGGAAAAAAAACATCTAAAAGTGGGCAATGAAAGGAACTGCTTTGCCATCTTAAAAGGATCTCCATGTCTCCCGTTTTCAAGACAAATACAACACAGACAGATCTCTCAGCTTATGAATAGCTAAATTTAGCTCTCCTTGATTATTACAAATGGCCATACAATATGAGAGAGAATTTCACGAGCTAAAGCAGTTCAAATGCTCACAGTCTCCGAAGTTCACTTCCCTTATTTGGGATGTGGTTCAAAATATACAGTATAGGTTCAGGCCCGGCCTAGAAACGGTGGTCCCTGGGCAGTTTTCTTTGGCTACCCGTGTGTGTGAGGTGTGGTTTCTTCAAGGACGAATAACAAATGATGAGGTTTATTAACCCTGTTTGTGGTATTACTTGCTCAGTTTTCTTCAGTGAGGAATTGAGCCGTGAATAATTCAACAGCGCTCACATATTTTTACCTCCTTCAAAGAGTTGCATTGAATTTTTACTTTTTATAAAAAACAAAAAAGTCATTTTAAAGAGTTTAATGTAGTGTGCAAACATCCTGTAAATTTTAGAATTGATAATTTACTCAATAATCCCAAAAGACCATTTATCAGAAATTTGACCTGCACAATTTAATAATTAGGCTGTTGTTATTCCAAAAAAAACACAAGATTTTCTACTTCTGAACTAACAAGAGTAAGATAAAGGGACGTGTCGAAGAGTGCTAGAATCTTAAAGGTACAGCAGCAAAAAAACAAAAAAGGTTCAATTGTAAAAGTCATAGAATATGACATGTTCATTAAAAACTTAATTATGGTGACGAAGAAAGGAAAGAGCTCAAGGAAAAAATAAACTGGAAAATATATTTTAAATATGTCTTCTATGTGCGTTTCCCATCAATAGAGGTTATGAACACTTAATGGAACATTTGTATTATTATTAGACAAAATTCTGAAGAAACAATAGTTATATGCAGTAGTGGACAAAAGTGATGTCCGGCTTAGGAAAATTAACATAATAGTTGTGCTTGGAGTCGATTGTTTTTTTTTTGTGATAATAACACAATTCACCCTTCGCTGGGAATTTGATTGACAGGCGATCTGACCAATCATAATCTGCCATCCGGCGAATCCGCCATTTTGTCCGACAAAGCAGTCGGGAGAGTTAGTAGATTTATGTCGGTGGACTCGAACTTGAAAAACGGTGTGTACTGACGTCTTTCCGCGGTCGCAAACAACATTCCTTCTGATGTTCATTCATGTTTATTAAACATGGAAGATTGTGAGACGTAATTTTTGTCCAGGCTGTCAAACAAAGAAATTACGAACACATGCAAAAACAAGAGAGAACCAATGAAATATTAATAAACTGATTATGTTTGTCCAGTGAGCTTTTTGTTTTTCTATGCATAGGAAAATAAAACCTGTAGCTGTAGTTTTTATTTTGCAAAATTAATACTTAATGTATATTGATTGATCTTTTATAATGTTCGAATTGCTTCCATTTATAAGGTCCCGTACAGTGATCATCTCAACTCATTCTGAAAGATTAGAGCCACTGTTACACACAGCGAGTAAAGTGTAAATCTCAAATTAATGGACTTTCCGTCCTTATACAAAAGCATGGGAGAATTCCCAGCAGGAGTGATCTAGTATCCCACTGTAAGCTGGTGTTTCTGTCTCACTGCCCACGCTGAGGTGAAGTCTAACTGTATTCAAGCTCTCTCTCTCCTCATGGGCGGTCAAGCGCTCCTGTCATTAACAGTTGTTTGTAAACTTCCTGATTACAGCATTCCCTCTTCATGTGTTCTCATCATTCAGATCTGCACGACGTGTGGGGCGTGAGTGTCGATCTAGTGCAGATAACAGAAGTATGAGTGGAGGTTTGTTATACACGGCCTCAGAGACCTGCGCCGAGGAGTAATGGGGTTTTAATAAGGCCAAGTGACAGAACTGATTACTGATGCCGAGCACTAAATAACTGCAGATTGGACAGTTCAGCCCAAGTAAAAGCTATTCATCAACTTCTCCCGACCGACTGCATTGCCAAAGACGTTCAGCTTCAGTAAATAGCCTATTGCATGAAGAGAGAAGTGGGGGAGTGTACGGCAGATTTATTTAGCCATGGATTAAACTGTACAATACCAAAGTCAAATGTCATAACTTAAACCTGTGCAGTTTGAGATATCCAGTTCTTTGTGTCATTTGCATGATATATTCATTGGGTGTATGATGCAAAGATTTACATAAACTACCCTCTGATGGTTTACTACTTATCTTTCAAATACTAATGAATGATTTCAATGTCTTTAAAACAGTGAAATGGACATTTTCTCCTTTTGATAAACCATACGCATTTGTTTGGTTTGCAATGGACTAGAATGATTGTGAGTGTGATATAACTTTCATACAGCAGATTAATAAACAAAATATTAATAATGAGTAAGCAACTTTGTCTTTATCCGCAAATGAAAGTGATTCCAAACTAAGCCAAACTAAACTTTTTTTTTTTTTAAACTAATCGAGTGAGTTATTCAATGACTTGCTCACAGAGACGGTCACTTATTTAATTCCTGAACGAATCAGTGGTTTTGAACCAAACGGTTGATTCAGTGATTCTATGACTCATTCATAAAGACATCAGTTTCCGCCATCGACTGTACTAGAGTAATACTCTAAAATAACATGCACAGTAAAAACACCCTACCAATATAGTCAAATGTTAAATCAGGTTTTTAAGGGAGTGCTTATCATGCAGCCGTACTAGCCTATAAATCTCTTCTGTTCAGATAAATCAAACAACATTTAGCCATATATTCAATTATACCCTTTTTGATGTTATCTATAAATGTAGCCTATATATATATATAATTCTACTATGTTTTGTAGTATCCATTTTTTTTTGGTGGAATAATTTCTGTGTGCCTCTGCGTGCATTCTTAAGATCGGCCTCTGCTGAACTGACCCTAATCATAATTCAGATTCTACAATCATCTTCACTGAAGTTGATGGAAAACAGATATTGAGGTTTCAGTCATGTTTACGTAAGACGGTGAAAGATGTTGAGCGGTATCTATGTCAGATTAAATGTGTTCATGTGCATGGATGAATGAGCCATGAATGCAATGTGACAAATTACTCTGCAGGAAAATGACTTCATAGCAATGCTTGACTATGGCTGACGTTACTGCAAAAACAGCACAGTCCTAAACCGTTCACTAGTGACTGTCCTGAGCACATGGAAGGCAGCTGATGGAAAGAAATATTCCATTTCATTCTTTTTAAAGTCCTCCAAAATCTGTTACTGGCAAAACATCTACTAAAGAAATATTAGCTCACCAAACCACAGTTAAGCACCACTTCATTTGCTTCTTATGGGCTGCAGGTGTTGGCGATTCAATTACTCTCTACCCAGACCCATGACCAAAGCTACGTCTACATTAATCCGGATGGATTTGAAAACTGAGTTTTCGTTTAAAAACGCTCTCCGTCCACACTAGGGTTTTCAGACGTTTTCCAAAAGTTTCTCACCCACACTGAAACGTCGGGAAAATGCTAAATTTATCTTACAGCGTATGTGTAAACCCTCATAAAAGCTCACTGAGATGATACAGACAGAACAAGACAAAGTTATCATGCAATGACAGTTTATTTAGTTAAATATCTCACCATTCACATTTCCCAAGGCGATGTACAAAACGTGCCTCTTTTTTACAAAACTCAAAAAAACTTGCCAGTACATACAAATCACTAAAGTTTCCAGCTGAAATGAACACTAGAGGCAGTAAAACAGCGAAAATCTTTATTCCTTTTCACACAAAATTATGATTACAGAGGCAGATTATTATATGTTTAGTTTTTCTGATGTAGTAAACTTGCTCTGTTGCTCACCTGATAAAGCATCGCACTTGTGTTGTGAAGCGCTGTGAAACACGAGTCTCGATAAATGGACTCAAACACATGTAGAAGCAGATAAAATAGCATGGTTGCTTCATCAAATGTGTTTTTATGTCATGTTTGCTCTTGTTAACACTATTGGGTATGTTTAGGGTTTAGTTAAAGGTGCATTAAGCAACTTTTCATGTTAAAAATACCCGTTTTCTAATCCATACATGCTTAAACAATTGCCTGATGGGCTGAATGAGCCCTTCTCTGATCACTGAGATTGTCTCTATAAACCTGTAAAGTAAAATAAATAAGAGGGATTCGGGCCGTAATTTTAGACTGGGCGTGACGTCATGCGCGTTCACGGCACGCTCACATAGCTATGCCTGGCAGGTTTGTGTATTCGCCGGCATTCTCCGTAGAAGATGGATTGTAAGAGACCTGCTTGTAGTTCATTTCAAACACCAACGCAAACTCCACATAAGATAAAAAAAGAAAACTTTTGTCTAGTGCAACCAAAAGGGCCAAATTGGACTCAGACAGGCGTCGGAATAAGACGAGAGTAAACATAGGGAAGGCTGATATATAAGTTAGATAATTAGACACAAATTTTGAGCAAATTACTGCTTAATTAGGATGTATTGCTATTGGAATATGCTACTTAGCAGATCAATAAAACAGGCTAAACCCCCGCAAATCTTCGGCGGATCAGCCTGTTTGGCTTTTATGGTAACGTCATAGTGCCATTTAATTGTTTATTACCTTGAGACAATTGAGTGTACTTTTTTGACCGACTGTGTAGCTTTGAGCTTTTACAAAGTAACAACTTATATTGTTCATGAACGTGTTTCCATAATAATACAATCATAAGTGGATACAGTAAACACATAACATTGTTCAACATGGAGATAGATGGAAATAAAAAACAAAGTTTTCTACTACCCCCGTTTTTCCCTCACACATAAGTGTGTAATTTACTTAATTGCCTTTCCTTTCACATATTTAAAATGACTTGCAGATTTATAACTTTATTACCTCTTTAGACATTCTGATTGTAAACAAAAGATTTGCGGCTGATGCTCCTTTGGTTATGAACAGCTCGTGCTCGTGCAAGCGTGCGTGTGCGTGTGGTCCATGAGCGACGCGTGCACATCTCTGGCTGCAGTTTCGCTTGCCGCCAGAGGTGGCATAGTTCTGCAAAAACTCAAAGTTGCTTAATGCACCTTTAAGGTGGTACGTTATTTTTGTAACGTGATAGAGCACTCATCAGGCATTTCGATTCAGAACTGCTGCGATACGTACAACAACCAATGTAATAAAACGTCGCCAGTTTCGGATCAACCTGAAAACGCGTTTAGTGCCACTCACTGGACATTTCACTTTAAAAAGTGTTGTGAAATGTGCAAGACTCAACGCAATGTCAATTTGAAGAAATGTCACCACAGACACGTTTTTCGAATGAACCTGGGTTGGATAAACCTCTGCTTTATTGTACCAAACAATATCCAACTTAAGGCCAGCAAAGCGTTTTTAGCCAGCTGAAAATGCTAGTCGCTCTGCTGAAAACACCTAGCCGTGGGCGCTTGAGAGCGTTTTGCTTGCTATGATACGAATATCCGCGGAAGTGTTACTAGTATCTCATTTCACAGATAGTTTGTGTTGTTTTTATATAAAAATGTATTTTTCGATACAATGTTAAGTATTTGCTCTGGCTCTTGTTTTAAATTATTTTGTTCCGTTATCATGCTAGCTGTTGTCATCGGTTGACATTGTACAAGCAGAATGTGACGGTTGGTCGGTGTGGTATTAGTCCCGCCCCTCCTCCACTGTGATTGGACGGCTAGGTAAAAAGTGACAGTGATGAGCGCAGCGTTTTACCCAAAGTTGAACATTTTTTAACTCTGGGCGACCTGTAAAAAATGCAGAGCGCTCATCACTTCCATTGAAAACAATTGGAAAAATACGCTGGTGGACACAGGTCCTAAAGGGATTCTCACCCTCATGTCATTGAAAACCTAAATGACTTTCTTCTGCAGAACACAAACGAAGATATTTTGAGAAACCCATTGACTTCCATTGTATAGACAAAAAAAATAGATTTTGGGTGAACTATTCCTCTACTAGTCTCCAAACAATTTTACCATCAGCTGTCAAATTTGACATATTTGTATTATAAATGCTCTGGGCAAGGTAAAGGCTTCATTCAGTCAAAATTGTGGTTTTGGCTCTTTTGGTTCAATCAAGAATCAGAGTTTCGCCTAGTCCTGTTGTGTTTGGGTCTTTCCTCAAAGGAGACACCCTGTTGGTATGAACCTCTCAATCATTAAAAACACAACTGTGAAAATATGCAGGTCCTTACCCTCTGACTGAACCATTACACGAGCCGGAGCTGGGTTTGATGAAACCTCACAGCGCCCAACGTATGATCCAACACCTCTCCATAGAGGGACGCAGTTTTAACCGCGAGGTTCCTAAACAACAAACTTTTACGATGTGCTTGGGGATAATAGTTCAAGGAATGTTGGAGCATTGAATCTACGGACTGAATCTGGACAGTATAACATTACCTCATGAATGGCTCTGTTTCCAGGTCGGGTTTAGTCAGTCAGCTCTCCAGATGTCCATGACCACATTACAGCAGTCACCACAATTTGCTTCTTGTCATAACTATATAGTGCAGGGGGCCTTCCCAGAACATCTCGCAAACACATTATGATTTGTGTGATCTGCGAGAGTTCGAGCGTGTCTGCTGTGCACATGTCGGGGTAGATATCATTAAGTTTCAATCTTTGATATTCCAGGCACACTGCTCACGAGTCCAAAGGAACTTTTGATTGCCTGTATTTCAAGGTGCTAAACGATACTGCAGTGCCATGATGGAAATCGGATGGTGTTTGAGGTGTTAAGCCAATGATTAGGTGTAAAACAGAGCAGATCTGTGGGAACGGGTCTCTTGACTGGTGAAATACGGTTTGGGAGGGAAGTGAAACACAATAGTTCGCCTGTACTGTAGCTTTTGCCCTTATATCTCTGCAGCACGTTGAGATCTATGAGCTGTGGAGAGCAGAAGGGGACGGATCGCATGTCCTTGCAGCAGATTTTGTAAGCCTTGGAGGAAGTCCTTTGGGTATTTTTGTTTTTCTTGCTGAACTTTCCAGGAGGAGGACAAGCCCGGGTCGCACATGCTCAGTTAAGACCCATTTCCCCAAGAGTCTTCTCCGATGAGGATGTGAAGGGAGACGTTGACTATGTTGTGCTTCAGGGTGGTGAGAATATGCTTTTCCATGTTCTTGTCTGAACCTTCAATAGAGACAGAGCGACACGCGTCACAATCTGAAGACCATGCCCACCGGGGGGAAAACAATCCATCCGTCTTCATTGACTTTGTATGGCGTGAAGTCATTTGTGACTTATAACAAATAGAAACAGCAAAGGGGAACAACAAACAAGCTAAAAAACCCAGAAATAAGTTTTATAAGCTGTTGACCACAAAAAACGAGCGTTTAAGGAGACAAAAGTGGATACAGGCAATAAGACGTGAAGCATCAGCTGGAACGAATGGATAAATTGTGGGATCCTGACACACAGTATGCACTAAAAATACACTATGTGTAGAGTAAACATTTTGTCACTGGTAAGTAAAATATCCAAATGTCAGTTTATATATTATATTTCTGTAAGCTAAGCAATCCCTGACGCCGGTTATGTTCCCCTCCAGTGGGCGTAAGTTAGTTCTCAGAGTAATGAGACACGTTGCGCTCTGTCTCAATCCACTTTTGTGTCCTTAAACGCTCGTTTTTTTGGGGTCGACAGCTTATAAAAACCTATTTCTGGGTTTTATAGCTTGTTTGCTTTAGACCTTGTCACATAGCAGCTTTAAGACATTGTTTTGTTTTTTGTTATAAGTCAGAAATGACAAGGAGGCAGCTTCTTACAATACAAAGTCAATGGAGACTGTGTGGCCTAAATGTGCTCTGTCTCTATAGTCAGGGGTTTAAGCCTTCAAATGACGCAACTTGTTGATAGGAAATGCGCTATTTCTTCTCTAAGCAATCAGACTTACAAATTTTGCAATGCAGGGATACCATATGGTAGGCAGAAAAAACCCAAAGACTTACATTGAAGGAGGTACACGAGCAATATAAAAAGACCAGAATATCCTAGAAACTGCATAGCAACACCCTGGCAAATCCTTAAAGGGATAATTCATCCACAAATGAAAATGTTGTCATTACTTACTCAACCTCATGTTGTTCCAAACCTGTATGAGTTTCTTTTGTTGAACACAAAAGAAGATATTTTGAAGAATGATCGACAGACAGTTGATGGACCCCGTTGACTTCCATAGTTGGAAATAAAATACAATGGGTTACATCAACTGTTTGGTTCTTCATTCTTCAAAATATTTGTGTTCAGTAGAAGAAAGACATTTTTAAGTGAACTACTCCTTTATTAACTACATGTACTTACTATAGAGTTATGGTTACGGTTTGGGTTTAGGGTTAGTTACTTGTAATTATGCATAATTTACTGTTATTACTATAATAGTGTGTTACTACGTCACCTTAAAATAAAGTGTTACCAAGACTTTCAATCACGGCTACACCAACCATTTCTGTCCCAGACAGTTTACTTCCCTCATTCTGAATAAGTGGCGTGACATTGCCAATGTCAATTGAGGAAAGAATAGTGTTTCTCACATTCTACCAACAGTGTTCATTTGGCAGAACTGCACATGTGGAAAGATGGGATGGAAAGGATCTCATCAAACGGGCACTTGATGAAGCCAAGCGTTGCTGCATTAAAGCTACTGGCAGGAATAAGACCGACTGCACTTCACACACTTGAGTCATCTTGGCCCGAAAGGTTTAACTCATCACCAGACTCCCTGAAGAACAACTTAACAGATTTTTTACTGCTGCCTGGACCTTGGGAAAATTAGTTTTGTAGTGCCAAATTTATCCTCCCCCACTCTTTCTCCTTCATCATCTGCATTTCTTAATAATTACCTCTGACTTGTCCTATTCCCTGCTCTATCATTCACTTCTGCCCTCCCTGTGTTTCCTCACAGCATGTGCAGCAAGTTTCACAGAAAGTATATTTAGTGGTGTTTGCAAAGGCAGAATCAATATTTTTATTGCTCGTATTTAAGGTTAGGGGTTTGTTATAAACTCTAATCTTAGGTATTAAACCTCACCCTAACCTGCCCACAATGTTTGCGATTCTGACATGAATGACAGAAAAAGTATGCCATTGTTTTACTAAACAGTCAGACCAACAGTTTTTGAGATGTTCTCAAATATTTTCTTAACATCTAATTGTTTTGTCTTAAATATGCCACATTATGCCCTTTCACAAAGTCTTGATGTTGTTTTTGAGCTCTACTAGAACAGGTTTTCCTGCTTGAATGTTGATTATTTTCCTCATATTCTCCACTGTTGCAGCTCCTCTCTTCCCAGTCTGTCAGTAACGCTTTTCCCGAAAGCATCGTTAGCCAACTATGGCCTCAAGTTTCGTCGTTATCAGCACAGTTTAACTAGTCTGTGTTTTCCAAAACTCTAGTTCTATAAAACATTCGCAAACAGCATCGCAGAGTTGTGTGTTTGGAGCGACAGATCTCGACCTGTGGTTAGAAGAAGAGTTTCTAGTTTTCATGACATGTGGACTCAATAAATCCTGATCTTGAGCAAAATAAGCAAGCTGACATACAGTACAAACTGTATCTTTTATTTAGAATACATACAAATGTCATTTACGTCTTTTAGTTTGTCAAGAGATTTAAAGTGTAGTTTTTGAAGAGTGCGCATGTGTGAACGAGCTCTAGTGTAAGAACGAGCCTATGATTGAATCTGGAAATAAAGCAAAATAACTGCCATGTCTGAAATTTATAGCAAAACATCTAGCATTAATTCAATCACAAAAAGATAGATTTTACTCCACTAAGTGCGTGACATCATTAATCAACGTGGCTGAACGACCAATATGGAAACAGTCGTGACTAGCTAGTTGATTTCTTCAACGATGAATTGTACTTTGGTAGTTATGCAGCGAGTGACGTCTCTGTATGAGAAACACACCCGTTTAGTTCCTGTCTCTATGAAGCCCCTCCCTCTGAAAAGCACACTGTGCTCTGATTGGTCGGCTGGAGCAGTGTGTTGTAATTGGTTGAGCGCTTCGAGTGTGTTTGGGAAAGGTCCCGCCCCTTACCATAACCTCCAGTTTAACACACTACTAACTCACTCAACCAGGCCCCGCCCCTTTATTCTGCGTATGAATTATTTAAATGAGGAATATTGTGACGTGTTCGTTCCCGACTACAATGGAGGCGTTTCAGGGACTTTATCCCATTTCTGTCCAGTGGATGTTCTATTCAAGAACACGCAATAGCACAGATGTTCATGATCTCATTTTGGTCAAAGCATTGACTAGCGTCCAGTGATTAGCTAACGACTGATCATTTCTTTTGAACATTTTGATCAGTTCTGTTTTGTCCATCACTGGGAAATATCATCTCGCTGTGGTTTCCCACTTGAAATGCACATGCTTTGCTTTCATATGCTTTGTCCAAGTCGAAGAGCAGATGGTTAACCTGTTTCTCTGATATCTCAGGCCTGTGGATTCCTCCACCATATGCAGACTTTGGCAGTTCACGTCAAGGTCAGGCAGCTGGAAGAGATACGACTCTAATTATACATTCAAAAACAGATTGGAGAAAGTGGAGAAATTCGCCAAAACTGAAACATCACACATGCTTCCGAAAACTCGACTACAGATGAACACAGTTTATAGTCGGACAGCATTGTACCAACTTACTTCCCGTAATGTTTTGCCTGTGCGAATCACTAGCTAAATATATGACGCTTTTCCCAAGCCTGAAATATGTTTTGGCTGTTCCTCTGTGTTTTGTCTAGCGAGTGTGTATTTGTTTTACTGTACTTCAAAGATCTTTGATAGCGATTTTTAAAAGTGAATGTGATCTTAGTTTCTAGGCCTCGGATCAAACAGGCAAAAGAATGTAAGAGCAACCACAATTCAATTGAAATCCATTTGAGAAATGGAAGTTAATTAACTCCTGCTATATAAAGAACATTCCCTTGATCCCTTGAACATTCATCTACACATGTAGTTATAGCTTATTAACTGCTACTGGCAATCAACAGCTCGCAGTGGGTCTTGGATTCAGATGCTTCGTATTCATTAAGAAATGTGGGAAACATTGCAGAACTGTTTAGCTAGTGCACCTACTTAAGCTTTACAAGTTTTAGTTCAACTAACTAAGCCATTTTTACTCTCTCTCTGTCTCTGCCTCTGAACAGATTGATTCTAGTGAATCAGTTCTTTTAGATGATTCATGTAAGTGAACCAATTCAAAAATGATTCATCTACATTTAAAGGTCCCTGCACTGCATTTTAGGTCTTATTTATATCTTGTTTTTATAGAAAAGAAATATTCTGTTTATTACTGTTTTATCTCCTTAATCATCATCAGTTTGCTTGGATGGTTCATTTAAATGAACCAATTAAAAAAATATTCACTGAATGAAGTTTCTGAGCTGCCTTTTATTTTTTATAGCAAAATATTTAGTTAAATGCTCTGTTTATTACTGTTTTCAATGTAGATATACAGTAAATTGGGGTAATTTATAAAATAAGATCATTTAAATTGTTGTAGTTTCACTGTAAAAAGTACACGATCAACAAAGTTATGACAACATGATTTTATATTACTTTAACTCATTAAAATAAGTTAAGCAATTGCCAAATTTTAGATGAAAAACCTTTACTTAAATTTTAAAATTATTTTAACTGAAATAAAATAAGTTGAAGTAAAAATAAAATAATTAAAAATAAATGAAAGCTAATTAAAAATATAAAAATGACAATAAAACAACAAAAATGACAAACTAAGTTAATTTTAAGTGAAAACTGAAAATATAAATCTAGTCGATATAATATAAAGCTAATTCACTAATAAAGGGTTATTATAATTAACTAAAAATACATATTTGTTACTTGAAATAAACTAAACTAAGCTAAAAAAAAAAAAAAAAACTTAAACCTATTTTATTTCAACTAGTTGCCACTGCAACATTTCTTATTTTAATTTAGTTTAACGATGTAATAAAATAACTAAAACTGAAAAAAAAATTAAAAAAATAACTAGGTAGACATATACAAATAATTTAAAATGACAAAAACACACTACAAAATAAATAATTCAAAATGATTCATAACCAATTTATTAAAACTAAAATAACACTGATTTAAAATATCATAATATTATATAAATAGTAGTAAAATAACACTGGAACAGATTTTTGTATTAGTGAAGGCATGATAAGATAGATATTGTATTCGTTAGTATACCTTAAAGTCCCCTGTAGTCAATAATTGTATCCCTTAAAACTCATCTTTGATCAGCAAAATGTCATATTTAAAAGGTTTTTTTTGTTTTCCTTGAAAAATGTTTTCTTCATGCCTTAAGGCGAGACACTACAGGTGAATAGGGTAAATTTTTTAACTAGCAGATATCACCATGAAACTTTCCCAGTTGATTAACTACATTAAGATGAGAAAAAAATGTATTACAAGTTTTCTGTAATTTAATGTTTAAATATGCAAATTAGGCAATATCTAATTAAATATGCGTTAATTTGCATATATTTAAAAAATCTGAGTATTGGATAAAGCCAGGTTAAAAATAATTTTTTCATTGTGTTCACATATTAGATTAGATTTTCCTTCATGCGTTAAAATATCTTGAATGTAACTCGACACCCTTGCCTCATTTAGTATGCGCGGTTCTATGAATATGCAAATGAGCCCCGCCTCCACTCACTCACTCAGCGCAGAGATCCACTGGTTGACGATCACACGTTGATCTGATTGGTTACAAGGTAGTTTGTGACGTCAGAAACACCAGCGATTTCAAAGCGTGTTTTTGAGACTGTCTTTGGTTCACTGCAGTTTTAAGGAGGAAATACTCAGCAATGGTGTCGACTTATGAATTTACACATGGTTTGTCTTAAAGCAGATTAAAAACACCACATAGACACATAAACAACATTAAAAACTTGTCTTTCACCACAGGGGGTCTTTAAGAAGTACACCCTCTGAAACTAAAAGTCAATAGCCAACTTTAAAGATCAAAATGTCAAGTAAACAAAACATTCAATCATATATAGGAGGAATCATGATGTAAAGCTCTTCCATGACAGACGTGGGTTGAATTGCAAAAATGACCGGTGGCATGAAAGCGCTGTGTGTTACATCTTACGCTTCTTCCTTCAGGATGAACGGTCACGGTCAGGCCGAATATGCTGGGGGTCGATATATTGCCCAAACAAAAGACACATCCATAAACACTGGATATTAGCCAAAGTCTGCTCCATTATTTACAGAGAGCTTGAATAAACACAAGCGCCTCAGGGATCAATGGTCATCTTCATGTGTTTTTTGCACAGGAATCTCAAGTATGAAAGGCAATGTTCTGCAAATGCATCCCAGTCCCTTGAGCTTTAGTGATATTTGATGGGTAGTTTGGTAATGACCCGGGAACAAAAACCTCCCGGGACTCATTCCAGCTGTGCGCACCAAATCCATGGATGCTGAGTGTATCGCACGCTACGTGTCCTCGGGGAAACACAATATGAACGGACCACCCACTATCTGAGGGTTTGTTGCGGAGGCTAGGCTAGCTTTAGCGCAGAGCAGGGGATCTAGCGAATTCTCTTGGTGCCGCTCTTGAATCCTTAATCTTTCATGGTGTTTTCCTCTTTAAGCCTGAAGCTGATTGAATCTGTGAGCCACTGCCGCTCAGAAAGCCTGTACTGAAGGTCACAGGAGAAGTAATTCAGAAACCCCTTCTGTAAAATGTGTTTACTTGGTCTGTCAACTTGTCCTGCAGTGGATATTTAGCGCAGTTGGACAGCCAGCAATTTACAATCAAAACAGGCCATGTTTTAATATATTGATGTTATGCAAACAGTGTATTTATAGAGCAAAAGTGGGAGCCGTTCCACAAATACCACGTTGGTCACAGACTGGAATAATAATCATAAGAAATGAATACATCAGTATCGTTGTGCCAAATACTAAAGTCACCATTTATATAGACTTTCCAAAAGAAACGTTAATATGAACTAATAGATGAGACATAGTCTGCATGTTAAAACTGGCACTAGATTAGGGATTTTCAAAAGTCGTCCTGTGGTGAAAATCCAGCTTTTAATGTTGTTTATGTGTCTATGTGGTGTTTTTAATATGCTTTAAGACAAACCATGTGTAAATGCATAAGTCGACTCCATTGCTGAGTATTTCCTCCTTAAAACTGCAGTGAACCAAAGACAGTCTCAAAAACACGCTTTGAAATCGCTGGTGTTTCTGACGTCACAAACTACCTTGTAACCAATCAGATCAACGTGTGATCGTCAACCAGTGGATCTCTGAGCTGAGTGAGTGAGTGGAGGCGGGGCTCATTTGCATATTCATAGAACCTCGCATACTAAATGAGGTAAGGGTGTCGAGTTACATTCAAGATATTTTAAGGCATTAAGTACATTTTTTAAGGAAAAAATGCTTAAATATGTCATTTTGGTGATCAAAGATGAGTTTTAAGGGATAAAATTATTGTCTACAGGGGGCTTTAAGGTATCTAACTAATAAAATCAAGAAAAAAAGCAAGATCTTATCATGCCTTCACTAATACAACAATTTGTTCCAGTGTTATTTTAGTATTATTTATATAATAAACTCATTTTAGTACAACAAGGAAAAAAACATAAAATTATTGACTACAGGGGGACTTTAAGGTTCAGTGTGTGCTGCAGTCTCAGTATTGCCACAGGGGGCGCTGTAGTGAATGTTACTGTTTACGGTCTTATATGGTCAGTGGGAATAAATGATGTTTGATACAATTGTGTATTTCACAATGAGTTTATGTCTAATAAAAATACCCTTAAAGTGAGGAAAAAGAAAAAATGCAGTAAAGCTATTTAATATAATAGAAGAACATGATTTACACGAAAAGCCCTAGCCTTGTAATCTTAGCTTATTTTATTTTTGTCCTTTTTTTTCTCTTATTTTTCTTTTATGCACCTGATACTACTGTTCTAATGCATACTGTTGTTGTTTTTATATGACAAATTGTTCAATTAAAAGTAATAATAATAATATATGACATCCAAACGCCACCATTAGGATTTGAAAGTGAAACCTTTTTTTTTTTTGTAAATAAATTCTTAAATTCATTATTCTTCACTCCAATATTGTATGACCTGGAATATAGAAATATGGAAAATGTTGTTTTTAATTACTTGAATTAAATTAATTTAATCCCTAGACACTATTGACACAGACTTTTGAAATTAATTTGATCAACAAAAATAACTTTGCTGCGAGTATAGAGAATAGGTTATAGCATGATTGTGTAGAGAAAACAATGGTTGGACTGGCAGAGAAGAACACATTAACCTGAGGCATAATGGATTTATTCTGTCACATAAACCCAATTTGTTTTTATTTGTCTTGGATCATTCCCGTAACGGTGTGTGTGTGTGTGTGTGTCTGTGAGCGGTCTGGATGGGGTTTCATGCTGTCTACTGTTATGCAAAGACATTTTGCTCCCTTGAGAGGCAGTGTGTGTGTGTGTGTGTGTGTATCTGTGTATGTCATCATGACCTGACCATGAGTCAAACTGATCTCAGGTCAAGCCTGGAATACACATCTCCTTGACTTACTGAACTTGCAAATACACACACACACACACACACACACACACACACATAAAAAACAGTAATGCTCAAATCTACACAGCAGAGGGCTTTGTGTGTCATTCATTCTCACATGAAGAAGAGTCTGTCTGTCTGTCCCATTCATGCAGTGAATGATTATGGTATGACAGACATGTGGATGGCCAATGTCTCACTGTCTGGAGCAAAAGCAGATAAAGCGAATTATAAAGCGACCAGCCCATGCACAGAAATAACATTTTATTATAGCAGATGCATATGATTGGCTGAACCAAAGCCATTACTGTACATGAAATGGCCCTTTTTGACATTCATTTTAAATAAGTTAATAAATCTGGACAAAATAAAATGACCGTCATGCATTGACCCGTAATGTATTATCAACTCGTGTGTGTGTGTACACACTCATATGTTTTCATTTATGTAAGGGAAAAAATGGTTATTAGGAGTTTCCAAGGATCAGCATTCTCCCCCAAAAGTGATTCGGACCAAACCGTAAGTCGTAGAGACTTGAGACTTTGAGAGATGCTAGTAATCACACCGTCTACAACGTCACCAAGGCTCGCCCCGATCGGCCTGATGGTGGCGCTACAGCGGTCAAAAGTATGCAATGGCTCATACATTTTCAGGAATTGTGGATTTTTCGAAAAAAACTACTTTTGCGAACTAGTCCTAGGTTTTTCACCCGATCAGAACCAAACCAGTGCAGAAAGATTCTCTGAAGTCTGAATGTCAATAATTATCCAAAAACGATTGAAATGTCGATTGCGGGATGCCAAAATGGCCGTGGACACTTTTACAAAAACAGCTATTCCTCTTGAATGGAATGAGATAATTTCACCAAACTTGGTATACCCGTGTATGGGCTCGGTCTGTGGTCGGATAAAAAAGGACGCGGTGACTGGCCACTTGGTGGCGCAATAAAATGAAAAATAATAATAATTATACGCAACAGTCAGTCCGATTGACTTGAAAACTGGTATGTACTCTCTCACACTACAACTTTAACATAGTAGGATGTCCTGTTACTTTATCCTCTACAGTAAAAGACCTGGGTGTTATACTAGACTGCAACCTGTCTTTTAAAAATCATATTTCATATGTTACAAGAACAGCCTTTTTCCACCTTAGAAACATTGCTAAGCTACGTAACATGCTATCAGTTTCTGATGCAGAAAAGTTAGTTCATGCATTCATGACCTCGAGACTAGATTACTGTAATGCCTTATTAGCCGGTTGTCCAGCATCCTTAATAAACAAGCTACAGTTAGTCCAAAATGCCGCCGCTAGAGTTCTTACTAGATCAAGAAAATATGATCATATAACACCGATTTTATCATCACTACATTGGCTACCTATAAAGTTCCGTATTAATTATAAGGTATTGCTACTGACTTATAAAGCCCTAAACGGCTTAGCTCCAGTCTATTTAACGGATCTTCTATCACCCTATAATCCATCGCGCTCTTTAAGATCATTAAATTCGAGGCTTTTGGTCATACCTAGGATATCCAGATCAACCAAAGGAGGGAGAGCATTTTCACATTTAGCTCCAAAACTCTGGAATAGCCTTCCTGATACTGTTCGTTGCTCGGACTCGCTCTCCCAGTTTAAAACTAGATTAAAGACGCATCTCTTCAGCCAGGCATTCATATAATACTTCTAATCTTACAGTTAAATCCGACCTCTAGTTCATAAACGCCAGAGGAGAACTGGCCCCCGACTGAGCCTGGGTTCTCCCAAGGTTTTTTTTTCTCCATTAGGTCACCTGATGGAGTTTTTCGGTTCCTTGCCACTGTTGCCGTTGGCTTGCTCAGTTGGGGATATTTGGGGATATTTAATTTAATTAATCAATCAACAATACTATTGATCAGCATTACCAAACGTGGACGTTTTCCACTAGAAACAAAAATTGATGTATTATTTTAATTGAATACTGTGAAGCTGCTTTGATACAATCTGTATTGTGAAAAGCGCTATATAAATAAACTTGACTTGACTTGACTTGTAGTGTCTTGGTCAAAGGTGCCATGATTATCTACGAGGACATTCGTGTATCTTGAAAAACACGTCCGTCGTTGTCCAATGAAGTCCGAGCGGCTGTCAGACGGGGTTAACGGAGGCCGATCGGAGCGAAACTCGCTGGGCCTGTTTGACTCACGGGCATAGACGCCTGTGAGAAATGTAAAATAAATAAATAATCTGTCACTGGGGGGCGCCTTCGCGTTTTTCACATTGTATATCACTTGATTTTTCGCACATTGGCGAGACATTCATACCACATGGTAGAACTCCTCATTCAGAGCAACTTTGCCTCTAGGACCACCGCTGTCAATCCAACCGTTCGTTAAACATTGGAGATTATTCCAAAAAACAACTTTCACGAACTAGTCCTAGGCTTTTGGCTCAACCTTGATAACTGTTAAAAAGCTTTAAAACTACTATATTTCCTTAGTAAACTGCCTGTATTGTCTGTAAATGGTCTTTTCCATCTATGATCTAATTGGTTACATGCTTGCTAATACATAATACCCTTATACGAATCTGCTTAAAGGCCTTAAAATCCTTGAACCCCAGTAATTGCTGCTTTGAGGTATATTTGAACACTAGTTTCTTTCATCATATTTCTGTTGCTGCTATTTTGTAAAGTAAACCATTTTGCTGGTGGCTTCCTGCATTGATAGTCACTGATTTTGGTAAATGTTTGTGTAAGGAGACTGTGTGGCTCTCTGCTTGATTTTATGCACCTGTTGGTAATCGGTGTAGCTGAAATAGCCAAACCTGTAAATTAGGAGGGGTTGTCCACATACTTGTGGCCACATAGTGTATATTAAATTATTCTTGCCGTGCTTCATCTAAAATGAAAAATATACACCGAAGACTGTTAATGTAGCGTTTTTAAATGCAATCCTGCATGCAAAAAGTGTCTTGCAGAGGAAAATTCTGCCTAAGCTTATCCATCATGTCAGAGGCATCTGAGCCGCCCAAGTTCCTTACTAAAGAAAATTTCCTGTACGAAAAGCATCATTGCACATAAACCCTCACTTCCTCAGCAGGACCATTTTGAAGCTTAGCAAAGAGCTATTAATCGAGAGCTTAGGGATGGGAATCCATGAATCCAACAGACTTTGGAAATGTTTTGCTCTCGTTCCCTCATCCTTTGCGCTCATTTTTGTGGAGGAGGCTTGACAAGGACATGAAATAGAGAGGAAGGGAAGACAAGAGCTTATTATAAACTGTTTTTCCCCTTAATATTTCTCTTCATTATCTTTCACTTTATGACTGGCTTATGAACCAGTTTCCTAAATGGAAATCTAGACAGTAAAACTGTTCATTACCACACTGACCTATAGAGAAAAACTGGAATTAAAGTCAGTTGCGACTTTAACTGTTTTTAGGTTTAACAACTGATGTTATATATTTTCTATTTCTATACGTATAATTGCTTTCTTCAAAACCATGTGGAATAAAACAACTTGCGAAGTCTGCGTGGGCAAATCTTTCGCCACTAACGTTAATTCTCAATCATGTGAAGCCCTATAGAAATGACTGGATTTTATTCGTAAAAATTTGCCAAACAATGATCATTTTGATCAACTTGAAAGTAAAAACTATCATTTTGTAAATTTAAAGTGTATGGTTTCATTTGGTCTAAAACAACCTGAATTCTTGTCAATCCAAGTTGAGAAGTTGTGGTTGATATAGCTTTGGAAATGGAAGGTTGCATTGTGGGATATATTAAATCTGGCAGACTCTTTCATACAAAGCAATTTCATTCTGTGTGTTTCTTAGGAATCAAACCTTGGTTGTTGGTAGTGTCTTGCTTGGTCAAGCTACTAAAACAAATGGTCAAAGTTTTGAGCTAAACATTTTAGCCAGTTACGAGCCAGCATGTGTCAAATAGAAAACAAAAATAGAGGAAAGGAGTCTTATAGTGGCAAGCCACTGTTTTGTTGAGATCTAGCAATGAAACGATCTACCGTACCACCCATACTTCTTTATCTAAATCAGTGAACCATCTGCGAAGAATGAAAGCTTCACCATTAATGGGGTCTCGACCATGGCAAGCACTTCAAGTGCATTTGAGATAAACTTGACACTTTTATCAGCGTCCAATAACAATATATCAGAAACACATCTCTGCAGCTCTGAGAACAAAGAGCCCGAGAGCGTCGGTTGAGTTAACACCATTTGTGCTAAATGTGTTTCTTAAAACAACTGATGGCTTCCACATTTAAGGTCTTTTGTGCTTCTTGATGATTAATGTGATATCAGTTTCTCTCCAAATGGGAATCAGGTTTGCTTTTCCTATTACAGTAAATCACATGTTCAAATTTTATTTTAAAAACTGAGCCTGGTTTCTCCTTCATTTCTGTGGCCTGATGGAGTTTGGGTGTCTTGCTCTCGCTTGCTTTAGTTCTTTAGTAATATTCAGTAATATCATCGATTTGACTGCTCTGACTCCATTGAATGAGAACAAAACTTGAACTGAATAACGACACTACTGTTTTCTTTAGAGCTGCTGAATCAGTTTTGTTTCATAATTGACTCTTATGTTAAATTCACTGTTATTGAACTGAACTGAATCAACATTGAGCCGACTTACGCTGAATAACGACACTGTTGTCTTCTGTAGACCTGCTTATGGCTGAATTGAACTCAGTTCATAATTGATGAACTTGAACTGAATCAACATTGAATTGATCTGAACGACATTTGAATTTGAATTCTTATTTTCTTGTTTATTACAGTGAAGCTGCTTTGCTTAAAGTTGTCTGGACTCTTCATTTAATCTCATTGATGTCTAGTTGAAATAATTGAGATTAAGGGACGTAATGTTGTTTTGGTAACACTTTACAATAAGGTTCATTAGTTAACATTAGTTATTGCATTAAAAAACATGAACTAACAATGAGCAATACATTTGTCACAGTATTTATTAATCTTTGTTAATATTAGTTTATAAAAATACAGCTGTTGATTGTTTGTTCATGTTAGTTCACAGTGCATTAACTAATGTTAACAAATACAACCTTTGATTTTAATATTGTAATAGTAAATGTTGAAATTTATATAAACTAAGATAAACTGTAGAAGTATTGTTTATTCTCAGTTCATGTTAACTAAGGTAGTTAACTAATGAACCTTATTGTAAAGTGTTACAGTTGTTTTTTCTTTCCTTTGTGTAAATCTACGTCTCTCTCTTCTGTTTCAGATTCAGACCTTAGCATGAGGACGCTTAGCACTCCCAGTCCGGCCCTCATTCTGAACCCAAACCCTTCCCGTGTCTCCCCTCAAACGGTCCCAAACGGCCATGAAACGTCCTCCACCGTCCCGGGGGAAACCGTGGCCATGGTTCACCCGCCTCCGGGGACTCGCTCACGGCCTTCGAAAGCCCCTCACACCGCCCTCATCGACATCCTTCCCGATCCTGTTTTACTCCACGTCTTGTCTTACCTGTCCACTCCTCACCTGTGCCGCTGCGCTCGAGTGTGTCGTCGCTGGTATAACCTGTCCTGGGACCCTCGGCTCTGGAGTTGCATCCGTCTGACCGGAGAGTTGCTGAACGCGGACCGGGCCCTGAAGGTGCTCACCCATCGGCTGTGCCAGGACACTCCCAGCGTGTGTCTGACGCTGGAGACGGTGGTGGCCAGTGGCTGTCGGAGGCTGTCGGACCGCGGGCTGCGTGTGATGGCCCGGTGCTGTCCCGAACTGAGGTGTTTGGAGGTCGCAGGCTGCTATAATGTGTCCAATGATGCAGTGTTTGATGTGGTGTCCAAGTGTCCCAATCTGGAGTATTTAGACGTATCAGGTAAAAATGCAATTGTTGATGCCATTGGGTGAATCTCATGAAACCTGTCAAGAACATGCGATAACAGAAATATTTACTCCAATTTAAAAGAAAAAATGAGAAATTACATTTTAAAAGCGAATGAAAAGCGATTATTACATTGTGACAATTTTTTATGATTAAACTTATATTTATATTTCAATTTCTTATTACTTTGTAAAAAGTGTTGATACATATATATATATATGTATGTATGTGTGTGTGTACAAACATTTAAATTGCACAGAAGGCAGTTTGTTTATCAACTTTTTAATAACAGAATTGTTTAGTTTAGTGAAATAGTTCGTTGAAAGATATTTGTTCATCTTTAATGTTATCATTATCGGCCCAATAAGAAAATTTGGCCGATATATTAAAGCCGATAAATAATGGATTACACTTCAGATGCGCACTGTTCACCATGATGGTTTTGAATTGCGTGAAATATGATTGAAATCACTTCAAAAAGGGAAATACAGTTCAGTGCAACATGTGCAGCGCACGTCTGTCATATCGGCTGCATTAAATTATAATGAGAACATCATTATAATTGTGTGTTTGGGACATGGCTTTTAATGGTAAGACTTTTCTTTTTGTAATCAGGCACTCAAAAATTATAAAAAATCTGGATTTAGATTTATCGGCCAATATATCGGTCATCAGCCTTCAAATATTAAAAATGATCAGTTATCGGTCAGAATTTTCATATCGGTGCATCCCTAAAAATATAATGAAAATGTACTACAATGCATATATTTATCCAAATGCTCTTCTCCAGAGTTTTTTTTTCTTTTCTAGCTTACTAATGAGTTTATGGACATTGAATAGCTTTCTTGAGGTAAATGTAACGTTAAGCGCCGCAGGTGAGCTGCAAACATTAATTTGTGTGGCACATCCATTATGCGTGAGACCTGGTCAACAAGTAAAACACATCAAGTCTTGATTATTTTTAAGAGCTTTTGTGATGGGTTAGTCGACATTATGCATCAGAATAGCATGTTTGGTTGAGGATTTATTCAGGGAGTAATTCATAGTGGTGAAGTTTTTCTGGGAAGGCTGGGAAAAACATTATGGGATCTAGGAATCACTGCCAGTCTTTCAGTGTTTCTCTGGGGGAAGGTGAGGTCTGCTCGGTTTGAAAGATGGACTGCTAACCTCAACCAAAGTGTAAGAGTCCGTCTGCTGAGTTCATTGTACGAGTCCCACACTGTACAGTTATTCATCATGCAGAGGGCACCGCATGCGCTCTGCTATCCACAAGCAATACACCCTTTGTTGCAAAAAGTATCCCATATTTCTTCTGGGTACATTTACTTTAAAAGCAGGTAGTATAACTGCAATAGGAGCAAAAACAGATACTACCTGGTTATGGTTCCATATGAGGTTTCTGGATTTTATCTCCCTATTATTTTCTCTGGCCTTTATTCTCTCTATTTCATTCATTCACCTTGATCTGAAAACCTGATGTAGATTTTAAATTTCAGAATTTTAAAGTAATTTCACATTGACTATTTTCCTGTTGCTCAATGCTCTTGCTCTTCAATAGGATCAAAACAACTGAAACTGATGCTCATACATACATTTAAGGACATCTTTAATAACAAGAAATGGCCTGTTTTTTATTTATATATTAGACAGAAGTTGTAATAAGACTAATGTCCCCCTGTCTTAAAAAGTCAGAATAGTTATAGGGACAAAACAAAGCTTATGTCATAAGCCATTGCTATAATTTGTATTAATTTACCATAAGTAACTCACCCAAGCGAAACCTTAGCAGCTGCCAAGAAATCTCTAGCAAATGGCGAATAACTACTTAAAACACCTTATCACCAATTTAAGTATTTAATGCATGGCTTTAAAGTTGACATGAAATGGAAATTCTATTCTCTAAAAAATGCATCTTTTTGATCTAACGAATGGGTAAAGAAGCGGATTAGCTGAGGTGACGTGATGCTAACGCTAGCAGACAAATGGCTAGTAGTGACAGCAGCGGCAATCCACCTGTCACTCAAGTGGCCACGCCCTTAATTATGCACAACTTTAAGGCTTAATATAATTTAAACGGATGAGTTGTAAAAATATTCACCCCCCTCACAGTTGTAATGATGGGCAAAATTAGCTATATAGACCAAAACCACTTTTTGTTCCAGTCTGTAAACATATTATTTTCTGCTGTAAAGTTGGGCATATTAACATGGAGGTCTATGGGATTGACTCTCTTTTGGAGCCTGTCTCTAGTGGCCAGTCGATGAATTGCAGTTTGTTGGATTCAAGAGAGAGAGACCGGACAGTTGACGCTTGTGTATAACGTCACAATATAGAAGGAAAGATCTGTCACTACTTCCGTTACATCGTAACTTTAAATTTATATCCTAAACCAAGCCATTTCACGGGTTAAGTCATTATCGAAAACCAGTTTCTGTGTCCAAGCCTTTAATCCATTTCAAGTGTGAATACTTTATCAACAGCCGTTTATGAGCACTATTGATTCATAGCACACCTTGGTAACACTTTACAATAATGTTCATTACTACCTTAAGTTAACATGAACTAAGGATGAACAATACTACTTTAGCATTTATTAATCTTAGTTAATATTAATTTCAGCATTTACTAATACATTATTAAAATCAAAGGTTGTATTTGTTAACATTAGTTAATGCACTGTGAACTAACATGAACAAACAAAGAACAGCTGAATTTTTATAAACTAACATTAACAAAGATTAATAAATACTGTAACAAATGCATTGCCCATTGTTAGTTCATGTTAGTTAATGCAATAACTAATGTTAACTAATGAACCTTATTGTAAAGTGTTGCCCACACCTTTATGTACACAACATTCTCAATGCTAACAGTGTCCCAGACATCAGTATTTAATTTTTTTTTTGTAGTGATTGTATATTAGCACCTTAGAATCTGTGATGTGAAATGCCAGTCTTAACAACCAGATAATTAAAGTTTGTCATGATGAACTTTCCTTTTCTATTCATAAACCATAATAACGCTAACATTCCCTGCCTTCCCCTCAGGCTGCCCTAAAGTGACGTGCATCAGCCTGACCGAGGAGACGTGTCTCCAGCTCACTCCTCTTCACGGACAGCAGATCGGCCTGAGACACCTGGACATGACGGACTGTGTCTCACTGGAGGATGAAGGCTTAAGGACCATCGCATTTCATTGTCCGCATCTCACACACCTTTACCTGCGTCGCTGCAGCCGCCTAACAGACGAGTCCCTGAGACACTTAGCACTGCGCTGCTCCTCTTTACGCGAGCTTAGCCTCAGCGACTGCCATCTGGTGGGAGACTTCGGCTTGCGTGAGGTCGCTCGTCTCGAGGGACGCCTACGCTATCTGAGCGTAGCACATTGTATGCGCATAACAGACGTTGGATTGCGTTATGTAGCACGCTACTGTCCGCGGTTACGCTACCTGAATGCGCGGGGCTGCGAGGGGCTAACGGACCAGGGTTTGAGCCATTTAGCTCGTAACTGCCCCCGATTGCGCTCTATCGATGTTGGTCGCTGCCCGCTGGTGTCGGACGCTGGGCTAGAAGCATTAGCACGTGGTTGCGAAGGCCTTCGAAGGCTCAGTCTGAGGGGCTGTGAGAGTTTGACGGGGAGAGGGCTAATGGCGCTAGCGGCGGGATGCCCCGAGCTACAGCTACTAAACGTACAAGAGTGTGATGTGCCACCTGAGGCGCTTCGACTCGTCCGACAGCACTGCAGACGCTGTGTGATCGAGCACACCATACCTGCTTTCTACTGAGGGGACAGGGGTGTCAACCTCTGAAAAACAGATGTTTATACTTTCTGCATTCCTACGACTGCCTGAAAAGATGCAACATGGTGGATGTGTCTCAAAACCTTGTGCAGAAGTGCTTAATCCTGCTCTTGGAGGGCCACCGTCCTGCAGAGACCTTGATTGGCTGCTTCAAGAGGGTGTAATTGAGGTTGAAGTTAAATTAAATTAAACACACCTCAAGCAGCTAATAAAGTACACCAGGAACTTCTGGGCAAGCTTGTTGGAGCAAGTCGGAACAAAACTCGCAGAATAGAGGCCCTCCAAAAGTAGTTTTGACATTAACTGTCTACATCAGGGGTTCCCAATCATGTTCCTGGAGATCTACCGTCCTGCAAAGCTCAGATCAACCATGACTGAACCAGCTAATTAGGAGCACTTATTGTTGGATCAGAACTCTGCAAGTAGATCTCCAGGAACAGGATTGGGCACGCCTGGTCTACATAAATAACATCTTAAGCGCAACCTTGAAACTGATTTGAAATGGCCTTCATAGGCAACAACATTAGTAACAGTTATGTGTCGTGAAGATTAGATTAGACTGACAACACTCACAATTTTGACATTCAAAGGCAGTTTCTTTTTGAGGTTTTGAGACACATCTGGGGAGTCCTGATGCTTCTTACAGAGCTGTACCATGTTCTTGCCAATTAAAGAACTACATGATATATAGCCTATCATAATATTTATCACATGAAAGAGATGCATTATTGTCACTGTACAACGGTAAGCTGGTGTTTTCATGAATGATGTTTGTTTGGGTTGATTTATGTTTTGATTTCTACAAAAGCTCTTTAGCTGGTTGTCTATGTCTAGAGTCTGTACATTACATGGTTCAATTCAAAACATTACAAATTTAAATTATATATTGGTTGCTATGGAAGCTTGTTTACAACAGAATAAAAAAATTAAAAGGTAATTGCGACTTTTTATTTCACAATTCTGACTTTTTTTCTCTCACAATTACGAGTTTACATCTTACAATTCTGACTTTTTATCTCAGAATTGCGAGATATAAAGTCACAATTGTGAGTTATAAAGTCAGAATTGCGAGATATAAAGTCGCAATTGCGTGTTATAAAGTCAGAATTGCGAGATATAAAGTCGCAATTGCGTGTTATAAAGTCAGAATTGCGAGATATAAACTTGCGATTGTGAGATAAAAAGTCGCAATTATCTTTTAAATTGTTTTATTCTGTGGCAGAAACAAGCTTCCATAGGTTGCTTCCACAGAAGAAAGAAAGGTGAACTCTCCCTGTAATATAAAATTGTCCCAGACTCCTTCAGAAAATCGATATCGGACTTCAAGAGACCATCTTGGTTCAATAAAACTAGGGAAAATACGGGCATTTGCACTTTAAAGGGCATTAATTGCAGAACAATGTCTCAAGATCTAAAAGTCTTTAAGTCTTTTATTTTCTATCCCAGATAGCGTTAGTCAAGGATTAAAAGAGATTTGTAAAGGTTTTAAAGATTTGAAAGCTGCTAAAAACACTCAATAAAGGGCTACTTATTTAAAATGAAACGTTTTCTGTAATTTGTTGTATCTGTGAACAATTGGGAATGAACAGCACAGTGACAAGTGTACGGACAGACCTGTAAGTTAACACATGCAAACAAATGAAAATCTCCTTTGGTTGGTGTAGTACAGTGGATAGTAAGATTATCTATATGGGAAGATAACCACTTCACCAGGTGAAGGTGAAGACATCCATAGGCTATATCACTTATTTTGAGATATATGACCTATATTTGAATGAGATTCACCTTTAGGAGATTCAAACTCTTGGATTTTTTCCCTCCTCAACAAACCGGATTCCTTAAGAACCATCAGCTGAGTCACATGTGCATTACCCTCATGATAACCATAATCATAACTTATTTCAATTGTTAGTGCATGAATCATGACTATACAAACAATGGAGCATGAAATAGCTCAGATGAAATGAATTACTCAGTGAGATGGATGGTAAATATGTGGTTGTTGTTGCAGCTGAGTCATTTGAGGCGTGAGCTGAACTGCAATAACTTCATTTTCATTTGCTTGGATAAGTAAGAAAGAAGAACAAACAACCAGTATGTAACTTGCTGAATGCTGACATAACATACAACACATATTCCGTATGCAAATGCTTGTTCATCGAAGGTTAGTATGCTTCCTAAGATTGTAAAGCAGATAAATGCGATGGCGTGTTGTTTCCAGGGTAATCTGTAAATGATAAACCATCATCTGTAAATGAATAGAACAAAAATACCCTTGTCAGTGTGTTGTGGACGTTAGCTCAGTGGCCATAGTCTAGACTCGTGTATAATGAATGAATCTGTGGAACAATAAGTCCACAACTCTCTGAGTCGATTTGTTAACACTGTCCACTGTCTCGTGTTGTTTCTGGGAGAAAGGACTCTTTATTTTTCTTTCTCTCAACGAATGCACTTGATTATCAACAAATAAATACACACACATGTGTCTGTTAGCAAAATGTATTTTTTCCCTTAACAATATACGCACTTTATTTAGATATTTAGTTGACAATCGCTTTGGTAAGAAACTGTATTTGTAATCCGCTGCTGCCCTCTGTTGGTTAACATCTGTTTCTGCACTTAAAAAGTTAGTTCAGCCAAAAATGAAAATCATACCATAATTTACACGCCCTCGAGCCACCCTAGGTGTATATGACTTTCTTCTTTCAGCCGAACACAATCGGAGTTATATACAAATTATCTTCCTCTTTAAAGCTAATGGGAGTGAATAGTGCAATTTCTGTGGAGCCCAAAACAGCTCATCTATCCATCATTAAAGTAATCCATATGGACACAGGGTTTTAATAAAGGCCTTCAGAATCGAAACAGCTAAAAATATCCATATAACTTTTTGAACTGGCTTCCGTTACGGCAGTACGCGAGTCTAGTTCACACGGGAGACAAAGTTGAGATCATGTGGAGAGTAGTTTGATTTACAGAGTAGTTTTGTTGCATCTTGTTGATCATCCTGCTATTCTATGCAATTTTACAATTTACATACTATACTTGCATACTGCAAAAATAGTATAGTATGGTAATATTATATTCTGAAGTTATACTGTATTTGAGAATAAACTAGTGCTGGGAAAAAATTAATCGCGATTAATCGCATCCAAAATAAAAGTTTATGTTTGCATAATATATGTGTGTGTACTGTGTATAATTATTTTGTATATATAAATACACACATATGCATGTATATATTTAAGATTTTTATTTATTTATATATAAATTATTTATATTTATATATAATATAAATTATGTATAAATGTATATACAGTATATACATGCAAATATTTCTTAAATAAATACATGCATATGTGTGTATTTATATATACAAAATAATTATACACAGTACACACACATATATTATGCAAACACAAACTTTTATTTTGGATGCGATTAATCGCGATTATTTTTTTCCCCAGCACTAGAATAAACATAATAAGAATAATACTACTAATAATAAACATAATAGCTGTGAAGTTATGTTTTAATTAACATCTGATGGTTTGGTTTGGTTTGGTTTGGTGATGGTTTATTTAGACATCAAGATTATGATTCTTGATAGTATTGTTATAAGCGCATATATCAGTGACCCTAAATAATGCTAAAAATGCATTTACCACTTTGAAAGAAAGACAAGATCACAATCATTTAGATTTTGTTTTAATAAATAAATTCAAAATTGCAATATTGAGAAAACCAGAAAAAAGGCACTTAAAGAACAAGCTACATTGGGTGTTGCGGCAGTAACTAACTGGTTATCATCCTTTAGCTTGATATTTATACATTTTTCAAGCATTGCAATAGTTTTAAATGACTAAGTCTGCTTATAATGTCCAAATAAAATAAGTAAAAACACAGGGTTGTTGTACCTTTGAGCATATGATATGAACTTCAGGAAAAAAACTATACACTCTAATTCTTCATTTTCTCCACATAACTCTCTCAAAATGTTTTTTTTTTTTTTTTGTAGCAAAGAGCTTTATCAAATGTGTGAAATACAACTTCCATTTTTTATTTTAAATATACTATCTGAAAACATTTAAAATTTCATTTGTAGGTACCAATAATTATGCTCATTTCTAATGAGCGTTTAAGGACATTTGGCTTTCTACACCGATTGACTACAAACTACAGGATTTCACCTGAATACACCTGAATACACTGATACTCGTCAAGAGACACATAATAGTTCAACATATAATCCTTCATAACACATAACATACACAGACATTTGCAGCTGACGACAAAACACGTGCCATAATGCGTTTCTAAGAGCAAGAATACATGGGAAATAACTGCGTTTTCACTTTCTAAAAACAAAGGCATGAAATGCATGATGTGTCTGACAGTAAATGAATATGCATAGATTATCAGCATATTAAACCAACCTTTTATCAACTCCCCCAAAATAAAATCACATATACACTGGTCACATAGTTTTCTTATGCCAACATATGACTGACAGCATCAGCGATGAAGCAGTTTGAATGCAGATTGAATATAAACAAAAAAATCATATGATGTTTTAAAATAGCATGTGAGGAGTTTTTGCAATCTTTTGGGAAAAGGTTTCCTTTACACTACAATTTAAAGTGAAACCCTTAAACACTTTATGCAGAGGAACAACGATCTGTTGTGTTCGAGAAGAGAGGATGTGTGAATGTACACGGGGTAAAAAGAAGAGATACTGGTGTAAATAAAAAGACTATACAACCTGTACACGTTTGCAAGGGACGAGAGGCAGCCAGTTCTTCCTTAAACAGAGCTACAATACTGCTCTAAAAGAATGACATTACTATGAGAAAAAAACAAACCATTTAAAGGAAAACTGAGGAATTCTGCACACTCATCCCTTCCAAAACATTCTTGCACGTGAAACCAATGTCATTATTTTCCTTCATATTTGGGGTTGATCACAGTTGTGACAGCGCTCTTGTAGATGGGGTTCTCTCCCTGTGAAAGGAATAAAAATAATATCTTTAAAAATAAGAAACAAAAATACAGTACATTAGTACAATAAATGCATTTACACCCTAAGAAAGTGCAGATAAAACAACACATGCAGTTATTTCACATTTATTTACAGCATTTTCTGATGAACACACTGATATCCAGTGAAGAAAAAGCTAAATATTAAGTCAAACTCTGATTAAATATTGCACAACACCGTACAATGCTCATGCTGTAGTCGATTAGGGATTTTTACCCAATGCTTAAAGGGATACTCCACTTTTTTTGGCTCATTTTACAACTCCCCCAGAGTTTTACCGTTTTCGAATCCATTCAGCCGAACTCCGGGTCTGGCGGTACCACTTTTAGCATAGCTTAGCATAGATCATTGAATCGAACAGGACCATTAGCATCTTTCTCAAAAAAATGACCAAAGGGTTTCGATATTTTTCCTATTTAAAACTTGACTCTTCTGTAGTTACACGTAATGATATGACGCAGCGCCTGAAAATAGTCCCCAGCTCGGTAGACTATAGGGTCGACTATTTTCAGGCACTGCGTCATATCATTACGCCTGCTGGACTCATGGTACGGCAGCAAAGTTTCTTGATTATTACGCAGGAATGAGAGTATAGTTCCTAGCCATATCAGCCTAGAAAATCGCAACTTTTAATTTTCCTAAGTTTTAAATAGGAAAAATATTGAAACTCTTTGGTCATTTTTTTGAGAGAGATGCTAATGGTCCTGTTCGATTCAATGATCTATGCTAAGCTATGCTAAAAGTGGTACCGCCAGACCCGGGGTTCGGCTGAATGGATTCGAAAACGGTAAAACTCTGGGGGAGTTGTAAAATGAGCCTATTTCCAAAAAAAGTGGAGTATCCCTTTAAACCTTTTGTATCACATCAAGATTGGAAAATGATGACAACTCTCAAAGTAGTTTTAGCATTTTATTGAACATGGCAATGTTAATGTATTTGGTCTCGGTGGACTTGATCTGCTGTTGCTCTGCAAGAGTTGACTTGCTACTGCTAATAGATCCTCAGACTCGCTGCTGTGAGCCTGTAATTAACACACACACATGAATCCTGGATCAGATCTCGGCAGGTGGAGCTGGGGAGGTGGAGGGTTCAGAGGAACTCTGATAGAGCTTACAGCAAACACTCAACCAGACTATTCAAATGTTGAGCAAGCGATCTCATTGGCTGCAGGATCAGCAGAGCCAATCAGCTTGAGCCATGAGCTAATGATGCGATTAGCATCTTCTTATTTTTATGCGCCCTCTAGAGTTTCATGACTGAACTACATATAAATAATATACAAAAATGGTTGGAAATTATGGATAAATGATGATCTGGTAAAGAAACTGTCTCACACACAAACACACACACATGCAGAAAGAGGATTGAGATATACAAACTTATAGAGCCACAGCTTTACGTCCATAGTTTGGGTTCCTGAATTTATTAATAGGGCTCTTGTAAATTGGATTCTCTGTCTGAGAGTGGAAAGGGACAGATAACAGATCAAGGACAGATGAAGCAACAGAAGAGCTGAAATGATGGACAAAAGATGGTGATCACAGGGAGATTTCATGAGCATGAAAGGAAAAGGAGGAAAGCATGCATACTGTCAGCAACAGAATGAAGTATGAATAAAGATGCAATGAGATGCTAACAGCATAAAACATGAAACGGTTTTGTATCCAATTATTTGATCCTAAAACTAAATCTGAAGCTCCACTTTGTTTAATATTTTTTTTTATTAATGTTGGGAATCTGATAAATAAATGAATAAATAAATATTTCAATGAATTACACTATTTCTAATTCTAATTAAAGTTGAAAAAATAAATAATTAGATTGCATGGACTCGTAAGAACCGTAACACAGCCTTAAATACATCATACCTCATTTCCTGTTTCTCAGCAGATTTTGAACTGTGCTTGTCTAAGAATACCATTGTGAAAAACAAGTACACTTCAGCAAGCTTTTAAAAAGAGTAGTTATTACAGAAATAATATACTACTAAAGTATATACTTAAGTGTGAACTGAATGTAATGTTTTCGGACACGTAATTGAACGTTAATTGCAATTAAATAAAAATGTATTATAGTTTAGAATCATATTAAATGCAATTATGCAATTGTTTTTTGACCCACTTAAGTACATCTTTATATGTAATTTCATAATTACTTCTGTTGTCTTTGAAATACAGTTCAAATATACTGCCTAAAATATACTTTAAAGTCATTTCTATTGAAGTTTGGAAGTCATGTACTTAAATATATTTGTGATTACACATTTGAAGTAATGAATTTGTAATCGAGTACATTTAAATTATATGAACTAATGAAGTAATATCAGGAAAAAAACACTTCAGTTAAAATTATAAAATAAATGTCCTTCTTTAAAACATGACAAAAGATTATTAAAGCATTATCATTTAAAAATGTACTTAAAATGTATTTAATTTGACGGTAACACTTTATTTTACAGTGTCCTTGTTACAAGTAGTCTCAATAGTAATTAATAATCATTATGCATGATTACATGCAACTAACGCTAAACCAAACCTAATCCTAACCCTATAGTAAATACATGTAGTTAATTAATATTACTCAGTATTTAAATATATAATTACACTGTAACAATGAAAAAATTACAGCCATGAAAGTGTATTCAGTTACACTTTATTTTAAGGTGTCATTGTAAAAGTGTATTTATATATTTAAGTGCTGAGTAATATTAATTAACTACATGTACTTACTATAGGGTTAGGGTAGGATTAGGGTTTGGTGGAGGGTTAGTTGCATGTAATTATGCATAATTTACTATGATAAGTACATGTAACATATGTAACAAGGACACTGTAAAATAAAGTGTTACTGTGTACTGTATTTAAGTGCAATTAAGTCGTATTTTATTTCATTAATATTATATTATCTGCAAGTACAGATTTTTCTAAATAAACTTTTTTTGTTTGTTTAAAACCCTTAAAGAGTTTCTGTATCTGGGGGGATACAGTCATTTAACAGGCTGTAGGGGGAATGGTCATGGGGGGAGGGGCATTATGTGGTTGCAGTTGATGAGAAACACTGATGGGGTGATGGGTCATGTAATCAGGTCATGTGACTTTATGCCAACATTCCAAACATTTGTATCAAAATCCAAAATGGCAGCATACGTGGACAAAGACACTGGCCATGAGCTAAGTGTTTTATATTTTTCACGATTATGATATTTTAGAGTGATTTTGATTTAGAAAATAGTTTTTTAAGGATAGTTTTACATGTTCTTGTGGATATTTTTAAAATAATCTTCTCACAACTTTGGTTATCAGGCATTGAATGCCTGTATCCTGGGGGATACATTGCCCATATAAGGGTATTTAACAGGGCTGATCACTCACAGATATTCTTATGTTTTGAGGCCTGTTCTCTACAGATATTGAATAGGATAAAGGTTTTTTATGTGCCAGGATGGGCAGACATCCATCATGTGTCAGAAGTGCAAAGTGAGACTGGACAAAATGCTCACAACTGTTTTCTCAGCTTGCATTGCCCATAGAATATATCTGGTGTGGGGCACCACAGGGAAGATGGTAGAATTAAAAAAACAAAACAGGAAAAAGGTGTTTTAAAAATCGGCACATGAACTGTTTAAAAAGTTATGAAATGTTAAATGTATATCCTACATAGGCAATGCATCTTGGGAGAAAAAGTTCAGTTTTTTCCAATTTTTCTAATGTTGTATGGATAACATGAAAAAATGTAGCTAATTAATTGTTCATTAAATGTTTTAAAAGTTGTCATATGAACTATAATAAAAAAGAATACATTGCAAAATGTTACCCTAAATGGGCAGTGTATCTCGGGAGATACAGAGTGTAACTTAGAAAATAAAGGTCATATTTTGGAAAAAAAAAATGCATGAACTGTGTAATTTTAGTCTAGATACATACAAAAATAGCAATGAATCATTTTTCCATTAAATTTATTTATGCTTGCCCCTTAAAGGGTTAAACTCTGTATTCACTGTCGCGCACCGGGGTGATGGTGTGCAGTGATCCAGCAGAGGGCAGCAGCGAGTCTCACACGGACCTCAACTGGCCACGACACACCCAGAAACATGAGGCCTTGAAAATCCAAAAGCCTTTCCTTTCAGTTCCAGGACCAGGCCTTAAAGTCAGCACAGCTTTCCTAAAAACCGTGCTCTTAAACAGGAGAACCACACTCCTGATGAAACAATCTGGGAATTTTGGGCAGATTGAAGGAACCTGAAGCATCTTGGTCCAGTTTTAATAAAGTTAAAACTCATTCTATTTTTTACATACCGTGTCCCACTTGGCGTTCATCTTCTCTTTCTCAAACTTGGCGAACTCGCGGCGGTCGTGAATGATCATGAGCAGTTTCCAGATCAGAAGCAGAGCTAGACCAATCAGAACGATCCCTGCCACCACACCCGCCACGATCGGGATGATGTCAGGACCCGCCGGACACTCTGACACACAAAACACACACGTTCAACAATAATAGAGATATGCGTTTTCTTTTTCTTAATGATTGTGTATCTATTGGTAAATAAGGTCAAAGAGATTTATTTTAAGCTTATTCATCTGTATTATCCTGTTAAAACTTTCACTGTGTCCAAATTTAAATTAAGTATTATGTGTGATTCACAACCAGAGACTCTTTTCTGGCATTGTGATCATACAAGACATTTGCCAGATCATTGTAAACTATATATATATATAAAGACTTTGAGCTTTATTTCAAGACTTTTTTGTTTGAGTTTTTCATTTTTGAGAAGCAACATGAAAATGTTTATTTTCTTTATAACTTAATTAATTTGTGTGCAAAATACTTTATCCACAAATGTAAAACTATGAAAGTGACCCCCACTTGTTCTCACTTTCAAGAAGATGTTAAAGTCTATATTAAATCCTTGTCTACCTCCTGTAACAGAAAAGATTACTAAAACCTTGAATGTATGCTCACTTTTTGATGTTTTTGTATAATCTTTCTTTAATATGATTATTTTATGTTTTGTGGGGAGGATTGTTATATTTATGTGATCCGTTTAATCAATTTCTATTATTCTACTTTCTTTCTTTTTTATTATTATTTTTTTTTCTTCTCTTTCTTTCTCTCAATTAATAGGTGATGTAATATTTGTCCGTCCCTGAACCCCTGGCTGGCTCTTTTGTATTCTGTAAGTAAATGTTTAAATAAAACCAAAAACAAAACAAAGCACATTCAGATTGAGACTGGGATTGAGTGATGCCATTGTAAAGAGTGACGCTCACCTAGAGCCTCCACCACGTGCACCTCCTTCTCGGTGTTGTTGTTGACGGCGTAGGTGTAGTAGAACCAGCAGTCGTTGGCGTCTCTCTCTTTGCAGTGCATGAGAGGGAAGGCCTGCACCGGCTGAGGGAGTTTGTCTCGGTCCTTCACCACGATGAGGTTAAAGTAGCTGCAGTCTCGCTCACACGTGTCCTTCTTCTCTCCGGTGCCGAACGCCCGGCACTGCACACACTCCCTGCGACAGGACCAGAGTCGTGTGAAAGATGGAAACACCATACGGACACCAAAGGAAGGCAAAGAAATATGGCTGAAATTGACAAACAATGTACTAACTCCGACATAAAGTCCACCATAGCTGTCCGTTGTCTTTTTGAGAGTTTGTACAGTTTTTCATGGCAGATGAAATTTCAGCTTTGCCATCACAGGAATAAATTACATTTCACAGTATTATTGTTTTTACTGTACTTTTGATCAAATAAATGCAGGCTTGGTGAGCAGAAGAGACTTTAAAAAAGTTGAAATTATATATCTGTATATATCTGAAAATATATTTAAAAACATTTTAAAGGAACACTCCACCGTTTTTTGAAATAGGGCTTATTCACCTTCTTTCCTACATTTAGATAGGTGGGCAAATGCATTTTTGTCTCAGTGCATGCATTGTTTTAGTTTGACAGGGTCGGCGCTAGCTTAGCTTAGCATAATGAATGGAATCCTTTGTTGCCAGCTAGCATGTCCTGAGTAAAAGTGATATAAAAAATTTAAAAAACCCACCTAATTACTTCTTGTGGCCTGCATATTCACAACAAGTACAAATAGCGATGCAGATTAACACTAGGCGATTTCCTAGGCAGATATTGACTTGGGACTATATTAGGGGGAAGCACAGGCGAAGCACTGCTACTTGGGCGCAGAGATATCACACCCAATAGCAGTGCTTCGCCTGTGCTTCCTCCTAATATAGTCCTTAATATATAAGTCAATATCTGCCTAGGAAATCGCCTAGTGTTAATCTGCATCACTATTTGTACTTGTTGTGAATACACAGGCCACAAGAAGTAATTAGGTGGGTTTTTTTTTTTTATATATCACTTTTACTCAGGACATGCTAGCTGGCAACAAAGGATTCCATTCATTATGCTAAGCTAAGCTAGCGCCGACCCTGTCAAACTAAAACAATGCATGCACTGAGACAAAAATGCATTTGCCCACCTATCTAAATGTAAGAAAGAAAGTGAATAAGCCCTATTTCAAAAAACGGTGGAGTGTTCCTTTAAAAATGGCCAAATATACACACTGAAAAAAAAACACATATTGTCAAATCAACAAATGTTGTTCATATAACATAATATTTTGATTTTCGGTTGATTTACATTAACTCAAATTTTTAGTTTAATAAAGTCAAAATATTATGGCAACCAGAATACTTACTTTTTTAAGTTCAACCAACAATCATTCTTTACCGTTTGCTTATGCCGGGTTCAGACTACACAATACTTGTGTGTGTTACGATAGTCGCTGAGTCAGATTATGTGATTGATTCCTAAATTCTTGTCGTGTCATGGACAAGAAACATGTCAGACTACACGCTGCGTCCTGACCAATCATCACGAGCCGTCTTTAACGATGTGCGTGATGTCATCGAGAAGGCGGAACTAGCGGCTGATTCCGGAAACAATCGTGTAAACAAACAGTCGCTACATTTGAATTTACATCGCGACTGTTAAAAAGTATTAATGTGTGTGTGGTATGAATAAAATTCGGACGTACTGCAGATGCTGCCATGTGACCTACTGTGTCAGTTTTTAATGCAAAAATATTTATATCGTCCAACATATATTTTGCATTCAATCAAATACATTTTGATTGTGAAAAATATATTTTGTTAAGCTGTGCTGTTTATACCATATACTAAGCATATATTCTGTTTAGAAACCTTTTGATATTAGTTTGGTGATTAGCATGTGTGACCCTGGAACACAAAACCACTCACGAGTCGCACGGGTATACAGTACCAGTCAAAAGTTTGGAAACAGTACTATTTTTAATGTTTTTGAAAGAAGTCTCTTATGCTCATCAAGCCTGCAGTTAAAAAAACAAACAAACAAACAAAAAAAAAACAGTAATATTATGAAATATTATTACAATTTAAAATAATGGTTCTCTTTTTTAATATATTTTAAAATGTAATTTATTGTTGTGATGCAAAGCTGAATTTTCATCAGCAAGTACTCCAGTCTTTGGTGTCTTATGATCCTTCAGAAATCATTCTAATATGATGATTTGATACTCAGTTATTATCAATGATGGAAACAGTTGTGCTGCTTAATATATTTTTTTGGAATACTTTTTTCAGGATTCATTGATGAGTAAAACGTTAACAGCATTTATTCATAAAAACAGCATTTATTCAAAATAAAAACATTTCTAACAATATAAATCGTTACCATCACCTTTTATCAATTTAACGCATCCTTGTTGAATTAAAGAACTAATTTCTTAAAAAAAAAAAAAATAGTTATTGTTCCCAAACTTTTGAACGGTAGTGTATATTGTTACAAAAGATTTCTATTCTAAATAAATACAGTTCTTTTTAACTTTTTATTCATCAAATAATCCTGAAAAAACTATCTCAGGTTATAAAAAAAATATTAAGCAGCACAACTGTTTCCAACATTGATCATAAATCATCATATTAGAATGATTTCTGAAGGATCATAAGACACCAAAGACTGGAGTACTTGCTGATGAAAATTCAGCTTTGCATCACAAAAATAAATTACATTTTAAAGTATATTAAAAAAGAGAACCATTATTTTAAATTGCAATAATATTTCATAATATTACTGTTTTTTTTTTGTTGTTTTTTTTTTTTTTTAACTGCAGGCTTGATGAGCATAAGAGACTTCTTTCAAAAACATTAAAAATAGTACTGTTTCCAAACTTTTGACTGGTACTGTATCTGTGGCAATAGCCGACAATACGGGTCAAAATTATCGATTTTTCTTTTATGCCAAAAATCATTAGGATATTAAGTAAAGATCATGTTCCATGAGGATATTTTGTAAATCTCCTCCTAAATATATAAAACATGTTTTTTTGTGAGTGAATGCAGCACAATCGCCAACATAAATGGAGAATTTTAAAGGCGATTCTCTCAATGTTTTGATTTTTTTGCACCCTCAGATTCCAGATTTTCAATAGTTGTATCTTGGCCAAATATTGCCCTATCCTAACCACACATCAATGGAAAGCTTATTTATTCAGCTTTCAGATGATGTATAACTCTCAATTTCAAAAAATGACCCATGTGACTGGTTTTATGGTCCAGGGTCACATATGTTATATACATTTCAGCTTTTAAATTCATGTAGCTCAGTATGTCCCACACTGGTGGTGTGTTTGACTGACTTGTGCTCGGTGCAGACGCCGGGGCAGGTGGGGCAGATCTCACAGGTGGGGCCCTGGAACTTGGGGTCGGTGCACCTGCAGGTCCCGCACTCGCACGTCCCCCTGCCGTTGCAGATCTGCTTGTTGGAGGCTAAGCATGTGGAGGTGTCCAGAGAGCAGTCGCACGCGCTGCCGGTGTAGTTAGCGTCACAGATGCACACCCTACACTCACAGTGCCCGTGTCCTACAGGAGAAACGGCACAGCAACTGCCTTTATCTGCCAATCCACATCACCAATGCCACATCTTTCTGAATGTCATAATCATTTGTTAACAAACAAGTATTCATTACTTCAATCAGCTCATTGTTTCTGCATTAAATTATTACATTGTTTAAATTAAAACCTTTTTTGCTAACTGTGATTTTATATATGTACATTTCTGAAATACTAGGCAGTCACTTCTGATAACAGATCACTGTAAATTGTAATGTGGACTCATGCATTTTCTGTAAAGCTGCTTTGAAATGATGTGTATTGTGAAAAGCGCTGTACAAATAATTGTGAATTGAACTGAATTGAATGTATCTGCTCTGCAAAAAATGCTTTTCTTACTTGTATTATTGCCTTTTTCCAGTCCAAATATCTAAAAATTCGGAAAATTAAGATGCATTTACTAGATGAGTAAAATGCCATAAGATAGTGTCTCTTGTTTTCTAGGGAAATAAATCAAAATTAAGGGAGTTGTTGCTTAAAACAAGCAAAATGATCTGCTAATCTGTTACTTCAAACAGAAACAAGATAATTTTTCTGACCCCATTGGCAGATCATTTAGCTTTTTTTAAGCAATGATTTATTTCCCTAGAAAACAAGACATAATATCTCATGGCATTTTACTCATCTAGTAAATGCATCTTAAGAATTTTTAGATATTTGGACTGGAAACAAGACAAAAACACTAAGTAAGAAAAGCATTTTTTGCAGAGCTGCTTTCTACCCTTTTCCAACGCCTGTTCCTCTATTAATAGTCTGCTGAGTGATGCATTGGTGGTCCAAAAAAAGAAAAAGCTTCCCGTTTCAGTACCTCCACAGAGTTTATTATTGGAGCGGTCGCAGTTGAAGTTGTCACACTCGCAGAATTTTCCGCTGTAACGTTCTTCGGGATTTTCCCTCTTCTTGCACTCGCAGGTCCCGCACACACACTCGCCGTTATTGCTGCAGATGTCCGTGCCGTTGTCTCTGCGGCAGTTCTTGTCCAGGTCCTCGGTGGACACCTCGTCCTTCCGGCACTCACACTGCCTGCCCACACGGCCCTTATTGCACCTGAAAGGACACGATGAGGACTGAGAAGATGCTGAGAACAACGGCTCACACACACTCATGTAGATAGACCTTCTGACTAATGCAATTAATATCCAAACAGGAACAAAAACATGTTTTACGTCAAAGATTCAGTGTCATGTTTAACCCTAAAATCAACTGTATTCTCAATGAAGCAAACATTTATATTTGTTCTGCATTGTGACATTATTTTCTTTGACTCTGTATTGTATTTAATGTATGCTGATTTAAATAATCATTGTATTATATTTTTACAGTAATGCAGTAAATCAAGGTATTATGTAAATAATGAGAATTACAATGATACTAAGTAATAAAATTATCTGGACAATTATGATAATGTGAATGAGATTTTCCCCGCGATTGATGGAAATGTACAGCTTTCTGTGTTTTCACTGTTATACGGTAGGGGGCGCTATAAGGCATTTTCTGAAAGAGTACAGGATTTCCTGATCAAAACACAAGTGAAGAAGAAGCAGAAACAAGCAATAGCATATGTAATCATATGCATATGTAAAATAACGCCGATCACCAACAATAAACATCATATAAATCAAAACTGCCTAACGTTACAGAATGAAATGTCGACCAGGACGAGCAACAGGACTGAAGCTTTGAGGTGTTGATGGACTCGATCCACTCCATCTGTATTTTGATCATCGTTATGAATCTGATCCGGAAGAGATCTTTGACAAAAACACGATTTTCTCAGCTTTTTGCTCAAAATGTTACTTTTTTAAATGCAACTTACACATATACAAGTGTTGATAAAAAATGAATGCATGAAGCTAGAATTTATTTTTGTTGTTGTTGTTTTGTTTAAAAGCAGGATATATTGCATGTTCAAATATTCATACAACAAAATATTCTGGGGGCCATGAAACTTTTGTGAAAATGATCAAAAATGCTGGCGGTGGCTGGCAACTTTTTTCAAAAACGCAGGCGGAGAAAGAGTTAATTATTATTTGCATTGTTTATTATATATGTACTGAGAATTTTGGGGTAAAATGTACTAGATTTTCATTAAAAAAATTGTCCCAAAATAGGCTAAAATGTGTAAGATCTGCGGCTGCTGCATGAATAGACAAACATGAATCCTGTATCAGATCTCGGCAGGTGGAGCTGGGGAGGTGGAGGGGTTTAGAGGAACTCTGATGGAGCTTACAGCAAACACTCAACCAGACTATTCAAATGTTGAGCAAGCGATCTCATTGGCTGCAGGATCAGCAGAGCCAATCAGCTTGTGCCATCAGTGTCATATATATATATAAGTATGTATAAGCAGAGCATTTGCAGTTTGTTTTTAACCTTCCAGGACAAAAATGACATGTAATTTAGCAATTAACCAAACTCATGCATTTTTATAAGCCTAAGCAAATCCAGGACAGTTATCTGAGGACGGTCTCACCTGCAGGCTCCGCACTCAAACGTCCCGTTGCCGTTATGGCACATTTCACTGTTCTTGATGCCGTGCTTGTGACAATCACACTCGCAAATAAAGTTGAGCTCGATCTCGACCTCCTCAGTGAAGCCCAAGGGCTTGATCTTAATGGTTTCCGGTTTGCCTTGTTTGGGACAGCCTTGAGCTGTGATATTGATGTTGAACGACACCTGAGGATTCATTGGAGACAGAAAAAGACTCAGGAACAACAGGCTACAGGTTTCTGATGCACATTACATCACGCTGGTTTGAACTCACCTCGTCTCCGATAGAGATGTTGGAGCACTTCCGCCCATTCTCTCCCTCGTTCACGAGTCCATTCTTACAGCGTGACTGATAGGTGATCGTCACTCCCTCGGGAAGCTTGCTGTTCTCCAGGATCACCTCTGAGGAAAGGGACTGAGAAAACATAAATCAGTCCAAGTCCTTTATATACTGGAGATATTAACAGTAGTGGCCAAAAGTGAGAGAATTCACATCTTCACCCTTCATTCAAATATTATTAAAGACTTTGTAAGCATATTACATAGTTGTGCCTGGAGTCGATTGTTTTATTTATGATAATAACGCAAAAAAACATGGAAAATTGTGTAACATAATTTTTGGCCAGGCTATCCTACAAAGAAATGATAAACGAGAGAATTAATGAAATATTAATAACTGATTATATTGTTTGCTTTTTCCTGAGAGCTTTGTGTTTTTCTATGCACACAGAAACCTGTAGCTTTAGTTTGACTTGTGTCCAATTAACTAAGTTTAGTGTTTTGTTCTTGCCTCAAGAACACTTCCGTTATATTTGAATGGTTTAATCAAACTTGTAGGGTCATTAAAAGCTAATATCCTCTCCGGACATGACCTTTGGCCACTACTGTATAAAGAAACTTTATCTACTCACATTGTATGCATCAATAATAAGATTGATAACATTGCTGGAGTTTGCTGAAAGCGTTCCCACAGCAGACTTTGGAATCAGGTTTTTAAGTTCCTGTGGAAAGGGGAAAAACAGAGAAAAACATTCATGAATCTGAAGCACAGGGACGCAGGGTGTTTGTTTTACAGCAGGACTTTTAAACGGCAGACAGGAACTCTAAATTATGACTTTGCCGTCTGGATCATTTCAAGCCGGGAAACTATCTTGGGGTTGTGGCTTTCCAAATACAGAGAAGTTGGATTCAGGAGAGTTTCAGGCTCTCGGGAGTGAAATATTTGAGATGGCAACACATAGTAACACATAGTCTTGTCTCTAGTTATGGCTTTTTCAATGCAAGTCTATCATGGATAGATGCACTTTTATGATGGATAGATGCACTTTTATGATGGACAGATGCACTTTTATCATGGATAGATGCACTTTTATGATGGACAGATGCACTTTTATGATGGATAGATGCACTTTATCATGGATAGATGCACTTTTATGATGGACAGATGCACTTTTATGATGGAAAGATGCACTTTTATCATGGATAGATGCACTTTTATGATGGATAGATGCACTTTTATGATGATAGATGCACTTTTATGATGGATAGATGCACTTTTATCACGGACAGATGCACTTTTATCATGGATAGAAGAACTTTTATGATGGATAGATGCACTTTTATGATGGACAGATGCACTTTTATCATGGATAGATGCACTTTTATGATGGACAGATGCACTTTTATGATGATAGATGCACTTTTATGATGGATAGATGCACTTTTATCACGGACAGATGCACTTTTATCATGGATAAAAGAACTTTTATGATGGATAGATGCACTTTTATGATGATAGATGCACTTTTATGATGGATAGATGCACTTTTATGATGGATAGATGCACTTTTATCATGGATAGAAGAACTTTTATGATGGATAGATGCACTTTTATCATGGATAGAAGAACTTTTATGATGGATAGATGCACTTTTATCATGGATATATGCACTTTTATGATGGATAGATGCACTTTTATGATGGATAAATGCACTTTTATGATGATAGATGCACTTTTATGATGATAGATGCACTTTTATGATGGATAGATGCACTTTATCATGGATAGATGCACTTTTATGATGGACAGATGCACTTTTATGATGGACAGATGCACTTTAATCATGGATAGATGCACTTTTATGGTGGACAGATGCACTTTTATCACGGACAGATGCACTTTTATCATGGATAGAAGAACTTTTATGATGGATAGATGCACTTTTATGATGGATAGATGCACTTATGATGGATGATGAACTTTTATGATGGATAGATGCACTTTTATGACATTTTTTTCATCTGTTTTATCATCCAGAAAGTGAATATTGTGAGTCTGATCACTTAGAAAAGTAATATCATGCCTCCTCTCAACCAGCCACAGGGTTTGAGGAATCATTCATGCAACAATTACATGTTATGTGCTTAAATTTAACACTTAGCACTGAGGCTTTGATCAAATCCAAATAGCACCACAAACTTTCATAAGTTTTGACAAGTGTGGAATGAGACTACAGACCTTCTCTTTGAGCAAGTACAAAAAAAATTGAACAGGGGAAGAAACTACAGGCTCCAGACAGCAAAAATAGAGAGTGTTCCCGCTCATGCACACACATTTTCATACACATCATTAAGATAATCATCTATGGACTTACTTTATAAACAGGCTGGAACTCTTCTGTAACGGCGAAGATGGTCTGGATGTTATTTTCGCTCAGTTTCTGAACTAGGTGAGCGATGGAGGGGTAATCCTAGTCAGGAAAGGACAGGAAAGATATGAGTCGAATATCGAATACATCTGGTCTGAAAATCACCTGAAAACAGGACTGTAGACATTGAGGACAAATTTGTTAAATTTTAAATTGAAAATAACCATTTACATGATTCGTGATTGAATGTGAGAAACAGGGCCATTTAGGCATACGATTAACAGTCAATGTGCATATTTTAAAATAAAAATTTGCAAATAGTTCAAATGCATTACTTCACAACAGATTCAAGTTCTCTTTATCTTTAAATACTTTATTTCTTTAATTCCTTTAAACAAAAGGACTATTACATCTGTGACAGCATCTCTCTCCACCCCCCCAAATAAAAAATCTAGAATTTTTTTTTTGTCCCCCCAAATGTTCAAGACACGGTTTTATAGCCTTGCTGGAAAATATCATATACATACATAATAATGGCTCATCGTGTACATGCCGTCTTTTAAGTGGCATTTCCCATCATTGGGAAGCACGATTCCACCGAGTTTGCCATCTCCAGCAAAATGAAACCCTGCGTCAGTAGAGAACACCAACAAACGGGTGACATTCCTCCAGCCAATGTGGTTCTGAGAGAGAGAGAGAGAGAGAGAGAGAGAGAGAGAGAGAGAGAGAGAGAGAGAGAGAGAGAGAGAGAGAGAGAGAGAGAGAGAGAGAGAGAGAGAGAGAGAGAGAGGAACAGGAAGATGGAGAAAAATGAGGCCAAGGGATACAAAGAGTGAGTGCAAAGTACAAAAACAGATTAAGAACACAAATTAATTAAAGATGCCATATTACTGTGACATTTAAGTCAGAAAATAATCAAATCAGGACATTCAGTATAAACTACTGGCAGTTACATAAACTCTGTCTTAAGAACTAGTTTGACAAACTAACAGTTATTTAGTACATAGTAAATAATCTTTATCATAGACATGCACCGATATGAAAATTTTGTCCGATACCGATAATTCGCCAATCCGATAATTTTTGTAGAATTTTTGAAATCCTGATTACAAAAACAAAAGTCACCATTAAAGGGATAGTTCACCCAAAAATGAAAATTAGCCCATGATTTACTCACCCTCAGGCCATCCATAGATGCACTTTTATCATGGATAGATGCACTTTTATGATGGATAGATGCACTTTTATAATGTATAGATGTACTTTTATCATGGATAGATGCACTTTTATGATGGACAGATGCACTTTTATCATGGATAGATGCACTTTTATCATGGATAGATGCACTTTTATGATGGATAGATGCACTTTACGGAATTCAAAACAGCAATTCACTGCCATTATAAAGCTTGGAAGAGCCAGAACATTTTTTAATATAACTCCAGCTGTATTCGTCTGAAAGAAGAGTCATATACACCTAGGATGACTTGAGGGTGAGTAAATCATTGGCTAATTTTCATTTTTGGGTGAACTATGCCTTTAACAGCCATGTCCCAATCACACAATTATAATGATGTTCTCATTATAATTTTATGTAGCTTATATGTCAGACTTGCATGTTGCACTTAATGGTATTTTCCTTTTTGAAGTGATTCCAATCATATTTCAAGCAATTCAAAAACATCATGGTGAACAGTGCACATCTGAAGTGTCTCAGCTGAAGGAAATTAGAGATCGACCGATAATCGGTTTTACCGATATTTTTCCCGATATGTAAGCATTTTTCCATAATTGGGTATCTGTTTTGTAATATCGTATTCACATCGTATTTAACATAACAGTCATTAATGCACAAATTAGATATGTTACATAAATGCTTGATATGTAGTTTAAACTTTATGCTAAAAATAGAGACAAACTCACGGAGTCACGTAATCCATCAAGTCCTGTCCCAATAAAGACGTAAGTTTACATGAATTAAATCAAACATGAATGAGTGCATGTTGGAAATAAAACGCGCTGAATTTGATTTTCTCTCTGTGTGTGAAGTGTGTCTTGTTTTTGTGTATGCAAGCAGGGAGTGAAATTTCAGAAATTACAGTAATTAGTGTTAAATAAGTACAGTACTGTTGTTATAATTGTCAAAAACAGGAATAAAACAAATATCGGTTCTGCATATCGGTTATCAGGCACATAAACATGCAAATGATCTATATCGGCATTGATTATAAAAAAATCACTATCGGTCGATCTCTAAAGAAAATAATCCATTATTTATTGGCTTTAATATATCGGCCAAATTTTAACATTAAAAATGAACCGATACGATACCGATATGGTGGCCGATATATCGGTTAAACAACCCTCCTCCAGTTGTTTAATACTCACTCCACAGACGGCAACCTGCATGATCGCATCAAACCCTCCCTCGGGAGAGTCGAGGTTTCCAGATATCTGCTGTTTCCCCACCAGAATGTTGAACTGCTCGCCGTTGCTGGTGAGTTTCAGCACGTTCTTGTAGCTGAAGGGACTGGTGCAGTTCTGGTCCCCAGTGCACGGGTTCAGGAGCTTGGCCGGAGTCGTGCTGATGTATGGCATCACCGTCTTCTCCACGAAAGAGCCGAAACCTGTCCGGAACGAGGTTATTTTCGTAAACGAAAACTGAAACTAAGACTTTTGGTGAAAATGTAAACTGAAATAGAAATTTCAACATAAATGAAAAACTAAACAAAACTAACAACAGTTACTGAAAAACGTTTTCGTAATTAATAAGCTTTATAATAATATATATAATAATACTTTATTTTTCAATGTATGACCGTTATTACATCAGGCTTTACTCTGGTATCTAATAGAACCAAGGTTTTAAAGCCAAACTACCAGAGAGTTTAGTTTTGCAGCATGATCTTATCAGACTCTCACCTATCCTGAAATCTGAGGTGATCTTGGACATTTCCTTCATCAAACTAGTCCCGAGATTCTTGACGTTCTCCAAGTCGTCCTTCATGGAGTAGGACAGGTCCATCAGGTAGTACAGGTCAATGGGATAGTCTTCAGCCCTCTTGAACTTCAGCTTGATATTTTGAGGTTCCCCTACAGAAATAACAAAAATGTGTTAGTATGTGTTCCCACAATCACTTGCGCAGATCAACAAAAGCAACGGCTGTAAGTGATCAGGCACCAGATCTGAGTTTGAGGCTGAGTTTCTGAGGCTGGATCTGTGTGATGTCCTCGGGTCGGAGTTTCTCCGCTCCTTTCCTGCGGTGGGTCACTGCTTTGTTCTTCAGGATATTTTGGCTGCCGTGAGGGTTTTCGATCTTGGTTTTCGAACAGCCTCTTTTCTTGAGCGACTCCAGTTCATCGCAGCGCGCCGATGTCGGCTCTCCCTGTTTCAGGAACTCCTGTTGCGTGAGGAGAACATGTTCAGGCTGTTATATGTGATTGTGTTAAGCATGTCAGATTATTTATATTTGTTCAAAAGTTTGGGGTTGGTAAGATTTTTTTATGTGTTTGAAAGAGTCTCTTCTGCTCACCAAGGCTGCATTTATTTGATCAAAAATACAGTTAAACCATGAAATATTATTCTAATGTAAATCATCTGTTCTCTATGTGAATATATAGTAAAGTGTAATTTATTCCTGTGATCAAAGCTGAATGTTCAGCATCATTACTCCAGTCTTCAGTGTCACATGATCCTTCAGAAATCACTCTAATATGATGATTTGATGCTCAAGAAACATTTATGATTATTATCAATGTTGAAAACAGCTTCATATTTTTGTGGAAACTGTCATGCATTTTTTCTTCAGGATTCTTTGATGAATAGAAATTAAAATGTATTATGTAAATGTATTTCCTGACATTTTTTGATCAATTTAATGCATCCTAGCTGAATAAAAGTATTAATTTCTTAAAATAAAATAAAAACTTTTTAATGCTAGTGTCAATTCTCATACGAAACATGAAAGTACTACTAAAATTTAAAACTCATATAATAAATAGAACATTTTAGAAAACAAAATTGATCTTAAAGTTAATTAACCTAAAAACTAAATGTATTATGACACCTTGATATAGTAAATACACTTATAATGTAATTAGTAAATAATAAGACTGGTGCCTGTTTGTGTATTTAATGATTCCATAATATTTTGTTATTATCATAGATGCCTGAAACTCCTTATAAGGACTCATATAAGCACAAACTCAAGCATCACCACGATCTTTCCATGAGGAACGAGATTTCCAAACATGAATGGAATGACAACACTTATCCATCATTACTGTTCCTGGCAAATCTGCCATAACTATTAGTATCAAATGACTTAGTTTGAGTCACTTTGTTTGGCATCATATCTCTCTGGTCCTGTTGTATAAAAGCAATAGCACAGTCATGCTGTTGGTCTGAATATCAGTACAGCTGTGATTATGAGTGAAATGCTGCACAAATGGTATATTGTGGCAATAAATGTGTTTGTTTCAGCAATGGAGAGTTAAAGTAAAGAATGCGTGGCATTGTAACGCTACTCACGGTATCAGTGCACCATCCACATTTAGCCCCCACTTGTATGCACTCGCCACAGGATAAAGCGTTGGCTTTGATGCACTCGTTGCCCTCTGCAGAACACAAGAGACAGAGCGCTTTACATCTGGCCAGTCGATTCATTCACTTGCAGTAACTGGAGCCAGAGACGACTACTGTTTTCCATTAGGATAACGCTCCGTCCTCTGAGTAATGACAGCACTATTTAACTGTCCAACGAGAGCCTCAAAACAAACCCAGCGCTTATTAATTCTGATGGAGTTACAGTACAGCGTTTCAAGCTTCGCTGATCTGAAAGTTCACATTACCTTGCTGTGCGCGGCCGCAACAAATGATCCCTAATAATGTTGATATGAAAAGTAGCTTCAGGTCCATCTAGAACAAAAAGACAAAAACCATAAGCGGTGGATTCACTTTCAAAACAAGCACAGATCATTCTGGGAAACAATGAATGTGGTAACATCTAAGCTGTTTATTTTAATATATTATATCAATTATAATATATAAATATATTATTTAATATGACTGAATGAAACCATCATCATTGGGCTATGACAATAAAAATCATACTTTAAGGGTTAGAAAATAGATCCTTATGGTATCAATGACAGTTTTAGTGACCAGGATCTTTAAAATAACTACATAAATAGCACACTGTATATGTATATGATAATCAATGCCATGTTATATATCAAGGGGCTCTGGAAAGAGTAAAAAAGTGCAATTTTAACTAATAAAAATAAAGGTTCCAAAGGGGGTTTTAACCATAGAAGAACCATTTTTGCTTCCCCAATGAACTATTCAGTGATCAGCTCTTAACAGAAACAAGAAATGCTACTGAGGAAAAATCTTCGTATCCCGGTTCTCTTTGGATAAGGGATTAAGAAATGAGTTAATGAATAAAGCGTCTTTATTGTCATCTATGGTTCCATGAAGAACATTAAACATGCATAACTCTTAAAAATGAAGGGGGTTTTCACTGTCCGGGGAAAGAGCCACTAGGAAATGCTTCGACTGGTGAATTATGGTTATGGGTGGAGGTTTTTAAGTTAGCCCTGCAGCGGTTCCTCTTTCAGGAGCTGAGAATAGATGAAGGTTAATGACCACTGAGAAGATCTTTGGGGAACCAAAAATGGTTCTTCTATGGCATCGCTGTGAAAACCCCCTTTTTGGAAACAGTATTTTGAATAGTGTAAAGAACCTTGTGTTGAATTGAAAGGCTTTATGTTAAAGGTTCTTTATGGAACGATAAATGCCAATAAAGAACCGATTTTTAAGAGTTTATCTACTTGATCTGACCTTGAAATGCTGAAAAAGATGTTTTGTTGCTCATATTTTCAGTGATGACCTTAAATACACGGGAGGTCATTAACCTTCCTCTATTCTCAGCTCCTGAAAGAGGAACCACTGCAGGGTCTGCCGACTCCCTTCGGCAAAGAGTGTTACTCGAGTGGACAAACAATATCCTCAACAGGAGAGCAGAGTACAGAAATATACTAGGAAAAACCCAAGATAAAACTTTATTTTACAGTGTCATTGTTACATATGTTACTTGTACTTACCATAGTAATAACAGTAAATTAGGCATTATTACATGCAACTAACCCTCAACCAAACCCTAACCCTATAGTAAGTACATGTAGTTAATTAATATTACTCAGAGTCAGTACTTAAATGTATAATTACACTGTAACAATGACACCTCAAAATAAAGGGTAACACTTTATTTTACAGTGTCCTTGTTACATATGTTACATGTACTTACCATAGTAGTAAATTATGCATAATTACATGCAACTATCCCTCAACCAAATCCTAATCCTACCCTAACCCTATAGTAAGTACATGTAGTTAATTAATATTACTCAATACTTAAATATATAATTACACTGTAACAATGACACCTTAAAATAAAGTGTAACCAAATAAAGTATAACCAAATCTAATATAATGTGTAATAGCTGTAGAGTAACAAAACAAAAAATACTTTTTATCCAAAGTTCACGGCACAACACAATGGGATTGTATTATATATATATAAATATGGTTAATAAAAATGGTTAATTACATTCTTGAAATGTGTATGTCATTGCATTACATACACAACACTCTAATAAGTATAGAAAGTCCTAAAATTGGAATTTTCATTTTTTTTTTTTTTCACATTTTAAATCCTTATCTGTCATTCACCCATATATATATATATCCAGTTTATTTCCAGTAACACTGGCTCACATTGATCTGTCATTAGATCAGAGCACTTCTGCCGGCTGAAAGCTGTGTGTCCTGCAGGTAAAGCATTATTGATCAGTGTGTCCCATGAGACTTTGTGTTGCATCTGGTTAATAAATGATCCTCTGTTTGGCTCCACGTGTCAGTGAGGGGCTGAAAAAAGCGCGTTGCATGCGCTGATGTCTTCAGTAATCAGTGAAATCTATTCAAAAGTATAAGCGGTTAAGATTATTACACTGTAAAACCCAACAAGTTAACTCAACTCAAACCGATTGAGGAAACTGATTGCGGCAAACCATTTAAGTTTAAAAATAATAATAAATACATATGAGTATTGTGAACTTATATATATTGATATTATATATATGACTCAATATATATAAGTTCACAATACTCATATGTATTTATTTTTAAACTTAAATGGTTTGCCGCAATCAGTTTCCTCAATCGGTTTGAGTTGAGTTAACTTGTTGGGTTTTACAGTGTACAGTCGTGCTAAAATAAGTTTCCTTAATTTGAAGTATGGGTTTGATAAATACTGTTTTCTTTCCTGTTTCCTGACATATATCTCCTAACAAAACAGAATTATTCATGAAAAACTTCCTGGAGCGGGACCTACCAACATTGTGAAAAACAAGTACTTTTGCATACTTTTAAAATTAGTAGTTATTACAGAAAGAATATGCTTAAGCATGAACCGAATGCAATGTTTTTGAACACTTAATTGCAATTAAATACAAATGTATTATAGTTTAAATATATATTAATTGCAGCTTTACAGTGTTTTTGACCCATGCACTTGAGTAGGACTTTAGTATACATCTTTATTTCATAATTACTTCTATATCTTTGAAATATGATTAAAGTGTACTGCCGACTGTACTGACAAACATTTATGGAAAGCTAAAATATAATGTAATTTCCACTGAAACTGAAAAGATCAAATATAATGATTTAAAATGTACGTAAAACGTTCAATCACAAAGTGCACTGTTTAAAAGTGTACTTCAGTGCGTTAAGAAGCAGTCATGAAAGTGTTTCTTTAAGTACAATTAAGTGGGCTTTTATTTCATTATTCTGATTATATTATCTGCAAATACAGTATCTTTTTAAGATTTGAAGTACATTACAAGTGCACACTGAAGACTTCTTTTTCACAAAGGAAAGTCTCATCTCTTTTTATTTAGCTATAGCCAGTATTATCTAGTTTACAGCAGTCATGACAGCTTGTTTCACAGTTCAATCGTTTGGTCAGGTTTTAGAAGTATCCTGTAAAAAAAGTTGCTTCCTTTAATTTTTAAGTTCAGTCAACTTGGATGTTTAAGTCATATCAATTTACATTAAACTGCCATTAAAAAAATGTAAAAATATATAACAAAAAAGTTAAAATTGCTTAAATAATTTTGATGAGTTAAAGCAATGTACTGTAAAAACATGTTGTCATAACTTATTGATCATGTAATTTTTTTACAGTGTAGCATATAAACGCCCTCAATAAGCTTCATGAGTTCTTCAATAAATTGCCAAATGACTTACACAATAGTTTAACATACACAGCATAACAAAAGTGTAATGATTTGAAAGACGTTCTGGCTGCCACCACAATCTACAAATAGTATATCATTATCCAAAAGTGTTGACATAGTCTTAAAATGATACTGGTTTGATGTAAGAAACGCCTGATGCAAGTGAGCTTCCTATGAATTACACACACGTCAATGATAGTCCTACAGAAATCACACACATAACCAGTGCTGTTACGGCTACTGGAAACAGAAGCAGAGTCCAGGCTGAAGCTGGAAAAGCCTTTTACTTCCCTGCTGAATGTGATGCATGTGGTTTCCATTAAACTCAATGGACAGAGATGATGAAGCTCAGAAGAACTCCAGCCTTTAAACACTGAAGCGAGACACTGAGACACTGAAACACTGAGTCAATGAGACACCAATACACTGAGAGACTGAAACACTGAGACACAGATACACTGAAACACTGAGACACTGAGACACAGATACACTGAGACACTGAAAGACTGAGACACTGAGACACTGAGAGACTGAGACACTGAGGCACTGAGACACTGAGACACTGAGACACTGAGACACTGAAACACTGAGACACTGAGACACTGAGACACTGAAACACTGAGGCACAGATACACTGAGACACAGATACACTGAGACACTGAGACACTGAATCACTGAGGCACTGAGGCACTGAGACACTGAATCACTGAGACACTGAATCACTGAGGCACTGAGACACTGAGGCACTGAGACACTGAGGCACTGAGACACTGAGACACTGAATCACTGAGACACTGAATCACTGAGGCACTGAGACACTGAGGCACTGAGGCACTGAGACACTGAGACACTGAGGCACTGAGAGACTGAGACACTGAGAGACTGAGACACTGAATCACTGAGACACTGAATCACTGAGGCACTGAGACACTGAGGCACTGAGACACTGAGGCACTGAGACACTGAGGCACTGAGACACTGAATCACTGAGGCACTGAGACACTGAGGCACTGAGGCACTGAGACACTGAGACACTGAATCACTGAGGCACTGAGACACTGAATCACTGAGGCACTGAGACACTGAGACACTGAATCACTGAGGCACTGAGACACTGAGGCACTGAGGCACTGAGGCACTGAGACACTGAGGCACTGAGAGACTGAGACACTGAGAGACTGAGACACTGAGGCACTGAGACACTGAATCACTGAGACACAGATACACTGAGACACTGAGGCACTGAAACACTGAGACACAGATACACTGAGACACTGACAGACTGAGACACTGAGAGACTGAGGCACTGAGACACTGAGACACTGAGACACTGAGACACTGAGGCACTGAAACACTGAGGCACAGATACACTGAGACACTGAAAGACTGAGACACTGAGACACTGAGAGACTGAGACACTGAGACACTGAAAGACTGAGACACTGAGACACTGAGAGACTGAGACACTGAGGCACAGATACACTGAGACACTGAGGCACTGAGACACTGAGACACTGAGACACAGATACACTGAGACACTGAGGCACTGAAACACTGAGACACAGATACACTGAGACACTGACAGACTGAGACACTGAGAGACTGAGGCACTGAGACACTGAGACACTGAGACACTGAGACACAGATACACTGAAACACTGAGGCACAGATACACTGAGACACTGAAAGACTGAGACACTGAGACACTGAGAGACTGAGACACTGAGACACTGAAAGACTGAGACACTGAGACACTGAGAGACTGAGACACTGAGGCACAGATACACTGAGACACTGAGACACTGAGACACTGAGACACTGAGGCACAGATACACTGAGACACTGAGGCACTGAATCACTGAGGCACTGAGGCACTGAAACACTGAGGCACTGAGAGACTGAGACACTGAGGCACTGAGACACTGAATCACTGAGACACAGATACACTGAGACACTGAGGCACTGAAACACTGAGACACAGATACACTGAGACACTGACAGACTGAGACACTGAGAGACTGAGGCACTGAGACACTGAGACACTGAGACACTGAGACACAGATACACTGAAACACTGAGGCACAGATACACTGAGACACTGAAAGACTGAGACACTGAGACACTGAGAGACTGAGACACTGAGAGACTGAGACACTGAGGCACTGAGACACTGAGACACTGAGACACTGAGACACTGAGACACTGAAACACTGAGACACTGAGACACTGAGACACTGAAACACTGAGGCACAGATACACTGAGACACTGAGGCACTGAAACACTGAGTCACTGATACACTGAGACACTGAGAGACTGAGAGACTGAGACACTGAGAGACTGAGACACTGAGACACTGAGACACTTAAACACTGAGTCAATGAGACACAGATACACTGAGGCACTGAGACACTGAGGCACTGAGACACTGAAACACTGAAACACTGAGACACTGAGACACTGAGTCAATGAGACACTGAAACACTGAGACACAGATACACTGAGACACTGAGGCACTGAAAGACTGAGACACTGAGGCACTGAGACACAGATACACTGAGACACTGAGGCACTGAGGCACTGAGAGACTGAGACACTGAGACACTGAGACACTGAGGCACTGAGACACTGAGGCACTGAGACACTGAGGCACTGAATCACTGAGACACAGATACACTGAGACACTGAGGCACTGAAAGACTGAGACACTGAGAGACTGAGACACTGAGGCACTGAGACACTGAGACACAGATACACTGAGACACTGACAGACTGAGACACTGACAGACTGAGACACTGAGAGACTGAGGCACTGAGACACTGAGACACTGAGACACTGAGACAGTGAGAGACTGAGACACTGAGACACTGAAACACTGAGACACTGAAACACTGAGACAGTGAGAGACTGAGACACTGAGACACTGAGACACTGAGAGACTGAGAGACTGAGACACTGAAACACTGAAACACTGAGACACTGAGACACTGAAACACTGAAACACTGAGACACTGAGACACAGATACACTGAGACACTGAGAGACTGAGACACTGAAACACTGAAACACTGAGACACAGAGACACTGAGAGACTGAGACACTGAGACACTGAGACACTGAGACACTGAGACACTGAAACACTGAAACACTGAAACACTGAGGCACTGAAACACTGAAACACTGAGTCAATGAGACACTGAGACACTTAAACACTGAGTCAATGAGACACTGAGAGACTGAGAGACTGAGACACTGAGACACTGAAACACTGAGTCACTGATACACTGAGACACTGAGAGACTGAGAGACTGAGACACTGAGAGACTGAGACACTGAGACACTGAGACACTGAAACACTGAGTCAATGAGACACTGAGACACTTAAACACTGAGTCAATGAGACACAGATACACTGAGGCACTGAGACACTGAGACACTGAGACACTGAAACACTGAGACACTGAAACACTGAGTCACTGATACACTGAGACACTGAGAGACTGAGAGACTGAGACACTGAGAGACTGAGACACTGAGACACTGAGACACTGAAACACTGAGTCAATGAGACACTGAGACACTTAAACACTGAGTCAATGAGACACAGATACACTGAGACACTGAGACACTGAGAGACTGAGAGACTGAGACACTGAGACACTGAGACACTGAAACACTGAGTCACTGATACACTGAGACACTGAGAGACTGAGAGACTGAGACACTGAGAGACTGAGACACTGAGACACTGAGACACTTAAACACTGAGTCAATGAGACACAGATACACTGAGGCACTGAGACACTGAGGCACTGAGACACTGAAACACTGAAACACTGAGACACTGAGACACTGAGTCAATGAGACACTAAAACACTGAGACACTGAAACACTGAGACACTGAGACACTGAGTCAATGAGACACTGAAACGCTGAAACGCTGAGACACTGAGGCACTGAGACACTGAAACACTGAGACACTGAGGCACTGAGGCACTGAGACACTGAGACACTGAGACACTGAGACACTGAAACACTGAGACACTGAGGCACTGAAACACTGAGGCACTGAGGCACTGAAACACTGAGGCACTGAGGCACTGAAACAGTGAAACACTGAAACACTGAAACACTGAGACACTGAGACACTGAGACACTGAGACACTGAAACACTGAAACACTGAGGCACTGAAACACTGAGACACTGAGGCACTGAAACACTGAAACACTGAGAGACTGAGACACTGAGACACTGAGACACTGAAACACTGAGTCAATGAGACACTGAGACACTTAAACACTGAGTCAATGAGACACTGAGGCACTGAGACACTGAAACACTGAAACACTGAGTCAATGAGACACTGAGACACTGAGACACTGAGACACTGAAACACTGAGACACTGAAACACTGAAACGCTGAGACGCTGAGACGCTGAGGCGCTGAGACGCTGAAACGCTGAGACGCTGAGGCGCTGAGACGCTGAGACGCTGAGACGCTGAGACGCTGAGGCGCTGAGGCGCTGAGACGCTGAGGCGCTGAGACACTGAGACACTGAGACACTGAAACACTGAGGCGCTGAGACACTGAGACACTGAAACACTGAGGCACTGAGACACTGAGACACTGAGACACTGAGACAATGAGACACTGAGACACTGAGACACTGAGACACTGAAACACTGAGGCACTGAGACACTGAGACACTGAAACACTGACACACTGAGACACTGAAACACTGAAACACTGAGGCACTGAGACACTGAGACACTGAGACACTGAGACACTGAAACACTGAAACACTGACACACTGAAACACTGAGACACTGAAACACTGAGACACTGAGACACTGAGACACTGAAACACTGAGACACTGAAACACTGAGACACTGAGGCACTGAAACACTGAGACACTGAGACACTGAAACACTGAGGCACTGAAACACTGAGACACTGAGGCACTGAAACACTGAGACACTGAGACACTGAAACACTGAGGCACTGAGACACTGAAACACTGAGACACTGAAACACTGAGACACTGAGACACTGAGACACTGAGGCACTGAAACACTGAAACAGTGAAACACTGAGGCACTGAAACACTGAATCACTGAAACACTGAGGCACTGAGACACTGAGACACTGAAACACTGAGGCACTGACACACTGAAACACTGAAACACTGAAACACTGAGACACTGAAACACTGAAACACTGAGGCACTGAAACACTGAAACACTGAAACACTGAAACACTGAGACACTGAGGCACTGAGACACTGAGACACTGAGACACTGAGGCACTGAAACACTGAAACACTGAGACACTGAGACACTGAATCACTGAGACACTGAATCACTGAGACACTGAGGCACTGAGGCACTGAGACACTGAGACACTGAATCACTGAGACACTGAGACTCTGAGACACTGAGACACTGAATCACTGAGGCACTGAGGCACTGATACACTGAGACACTGAGACACTGAGACACTGAGACTCTGAGACACTGAGACACTGAGACACTGAATCACTGAGACACTGAGACACTGAATCACTGAGGCACTGAGGCACTGAGGCACTGAGACACTGAGACACTGAAACACTGAGACACTGAGACACTGAGACTCTGAGACACTGAGACACTGAATCACTGAATCACTGAGGCACTGAGGCACTGAGACACTGAGACACTGAGACACTGAGACTCTGAGACTCTGAGACACTGAGACACTGAATCACTGAGGCACTGAGGCACTGAGACACTGAGACACAGACACTGAGACTCTGAGACACTGAGACACTGAAACTCTGAGACAATGAGACACAGACACTGAGACTCTGAGACACTGAGACACTGAATCACTGAGACACTGAGACTCTGAGACTCTGAGACACTGAGACACTGAATCACTGAGACACTGAAACACTGAGACTCTGAGACACTGAGACACTGAATCACTGAGACACAGAAACACTGAAACTCTGAGACACTGAGACACTGAGACACTGAGACACTGAGACTCTGAGACACTGAGACACTGAATCACTGAGACACTGAGGCACTGAAACACTGAAACTCTGAGACACTGAGACACTGAGACACTGAAACACTGAAACACTGAAACACTGAAACACTGAGACACTGAGACACTGAGACACTGAATCACTGAGACACTGAAACACTGAGACTCTGAGACTCTGAGACACTGAGACACTGAATCACTGAGACACTGAAACACTGAAACTCTGAGACACTGAGACACTGAGACACTGAGAGTCTGAGACACTGAGACACTGAGGCACTGAAACTCTGAGACACTGAGGCACTGAGACACTGAGACACAGACACTGAGACTCTGAGACACTGAGACACTGAAACTCTGAGACAATGAGACACAGACACTGAGACTCTGAGACACTGAGACACTGAATCACTGAGACACTGAGACTCTGAGACTCTGAGACACTGAGACACTGAATCACTGAGACACTGAAACACTGAGACTCTGAGACACTGAGACACTGAATCACTGAGACACTGAAACACTGAAACTCTGAGACACTGAGACACTGAGACACTGAGACACTGAGACTCTGAGACACTGAGACACTGAATCACTGAGACACTGAGGCACTGAAACACTGAAACTCTGAGACACTGAGACACTGAGACACTGAAACACTGAGACACTGAGACACTGAGACACTGAGACACTGAATCACTGAGACACTGAAACACTGAGACTCTGAGACTCTGAGACTCTGAGACACTGAGACACTGAATCACTGAGACACTGAAACACTGAAACTCTGAGACACTGAGACACTGAGACACTGAGAGTCTGAGACACTGAGACACTGAGGCACTGAAACTCTGAGACACTGAATCACTGAGACACTGAGGCACTGAAACACTGAAACTCTGAGACACTGAGACACTGAGACACTGAGACACTGAAACACTGAGACTCTGAGACACTGAATCACTGAGACACTGAGACACTGAGACACTGAGACACTGAAACACTGAGACACTGAGACACTGAAACACTGAGGCACTGAAACACTGAAACTCTGAGACACTGAGACTCTGAGACACTGAAACACTGAAACTCTGAGACACTGAGACACTGAGACACTGAGACACTGAGACTCTGAGACACTGAGGCACTGAAACACTGAAACTCTGAGACACTGAGACACTGAAACACTGAAACTCTGAAACTCTGAAACTCTGAGACACTGAAACACTGAAACACTGAGACTCTGAGACACTGAGACACTGAATCACTGAGACACTGAGACACTGAATCACTGAGACACTGAGACACTGAATCACTGAGACACTGAGACACTGAAACTCTGAGACACTGAGACACTGAGACACTGAGACTCTGAGACACTGAGGCACTGAAACACTGAAACTCTGAGACACTGAGACACTGAAACACTGAAACTCTGAAACTCTGAGACACTGAAACACTGAAACACTGAGACTCTGAGACACTGAATCACTGAGACACTGAGACACTGAATCACTGAGACACTGAGGCACTGAAACACTGAAACTCTGAGACACTGAGACACTGAATCACTGAGACACTGAGACACTGAAACACTGAAACTCTGAGACACTGAATCACTGAGACACTGAGACACTGAAACACTGAAACTCTGAGACACTGAGACACTGAGACACTGAGACTCTGAGACACTGAGACACTGAATCACTGAGACACTGAGGCACTGAAACACTGAAACTCTGAGACACTGAGACACTGAGACACTGAGACACTGAGACACTGAATCACTGAGACACTGAAACACTGAGACTCTGAGACTCTGAGACACTGAGACACTGAATCACTGAGACACTGAAACACTGAAACTCTGAGACACTGAGACACTGAGACACTGAAACACTGAGACACTGAGACACTGAGGCACTGAGACACTGAGGCACTGAGACACTGAGGCACTGAATCACTGAGACACTGAGGCACTGAAAGACTGAGACACTGAGAGACTGAGACACTGAGACACTGAGACACTGAGACAGTGAGAGACTGAGACACTGAGACACTGAAACACTGAGACACTGAAACACTGAGACAGTGAGAGACTGAGACACTGAGACACTGAGACACTGAGAGACTGAGAGACTGAGACACTGAAACACTGAAACACTGAAACACTGAAACACTGAGACACTGAGACACTGAAACACTGAAACACTGAAACACTGAGACACTGAGAGACTGAGACACTGAGACACTGAAACACTGAGACACTGAGAGACTGAGACACTGAAACTCTGAGACACTGAATCACTGAGACACTGAGGCACTGAAACACTGAAACTCTGAGACACTGAGACACTGAGACACTGAGACACTGAAACACTGAGACTCTGAGACACTGAATCACTGAGACACTGAAACACTGAGACACTGAGACACTGAGGCACTGAGACACTGAGGCACTGAGACACTGAGGCACTGAATCACTGAGACACTGAGGCACTGAAAGACTGAGACACTGAGAGACTGAGACACTGAGACACTGAGACACTGAGACAGTGAGAGACTGAGACACTGAGACACTGAAACACTGAGACACTGAAACACTGAGACAGTGAGAGACTGAGACACTGAGACACTGAGACACTGAGAGACTGAGAGACTGAGACACTGAAACACTGAAACACTGAAACACTGAAACACTGAGACACTGAGACACTGAAACACTGAAACACTGAAACACTGAGACACTGAGAGACTGAGACACTGAGACACTGAAACACTGAGACACTGAGAGACTGAGACACTGAGGCACTGAGACACTGAGAGACTGAGACACTGAGACACTGAGACACTGAGACACAGATACACTGAGACACTGAGAGACTGAGACACTGAAACACTGAAACACTGAGACACAGAGACACTGAGAGACTGAGACACTGAGACACTGAGACACTGAGACACTGAGACACTGAAACACTGAAACACTGAAACACTGAGGCACTGAAACACTGAAACACTGAGTCAATGAGACACTGAGACACTTAAACACTGAGTCAATGAGACACTGAGAGACTGAGAGACTGAGACACTGAGACACTGAAACACTGAGTCACTGATACACTGAGACACTGAGAGACTGAGAGACTGAGACACTGAGAGACTGAGACACTGAGACACTGAGACACTGAAACACTGAGTCAATGAGACACTGAGACACTTAAACACTGAGTCAATGAGACACAGATACACTGAGGCACTGAGACACTGAGACACTGAGACACTGAAACACTGAGACACTGAAACACTGAGTCACTGATACACTGAGACACTGAGAGACTGAGAGACTGAGACACTGAGAGACTGAGACACTGAGACACTGAGACACTGAAACACTGAGTCAATGAGACACTGAGACACTTAAACACTGAGTCAATGAGACACAGATACACTGAGACACTGAGACACTGAGAGACTGAGAGACTGAGACACTGAGACACTGAGACACTGAAACACTGAGTCACTGATACACTGAGACACTGAGAGACTGAGAGACTGAGACACTGAGAGACTGAGACACTGAGACACTGAGACACTTAAACACTGAGTCAATGAGACACAGATACACTGAGGCACTGAGACACTGAGGCACTGAGACACTGAAACACTGAAACACTGAGACACTGAGACACTGAGTCAATGAGACACTGAAACACTGAGACACAGATACACTGAGACACTGAGGCACTGAAAGACTGAGACACTGAGGCACTGAGACACAGATACACTGAGACACTGAGGCACTGAGGCACTGAGAGACTGAGACACTGAGACACTGAGACACTGAGGCACTGAGACACTGAGGCACTGAGACACTGAGGCACTGAATCACTGAGACACAGATACACTGAGACACTGAGGCACTGAAAGACTGAGACACTGAGAGACTGAGACACTGAGGCACTGAGACACTGAGACACAGATACACTGAGACACTGACAGACTGAGACACTGACAGACTGAGACACTGAGAGACTGAGGCACTGAGACACTGAGACACTGAGACACTGAGACAGTGAGAGACTGAGACACTGAGACACTGAAACACTGAGACACTGAAACACTGAGACAGTGAGAGACTGAGACACTGAGACACTGAGACACTGAGAGACTGAGAGACTGAGACACTGAAACACTGAAACACTGAGACACTGAGACACTGAAACACTGAAACACTGAGACACTGAGACACAGATACACTGAGACACTGAGAGACTGAGACACTGAAACACTGAAACACTGAGACACAGAGACACTGAGAGACTGAGACACTGAGACACTGAGACACTGAGACACTGAGACACTGAAACACTGAAACACTGAAACACTGAGGCACTGAAACACTGAAACACTGAGTCAATGAGACACTGAGACACTTAAACACTGAGTCAATGAGACACTGAGAGACTGAGAGACTGAGACACTGAGACACTGAAACACTGAGTCACTGATACACTGAGACACTGAGAGACTGAGAGACTGAGACACTGAGAGACTGAGACACTGAGACACTGAGACACTGAAACACTGAGTCAATGAGACACTGAGACACTTAAACACTGAGTCAATGAGACACAGATACACTGAGGCACTGAGACACTGAGACACTGAGACACTGAAACACTGAGACACTGAAACACTGAGTCACTGATACACTGAGACACTGAGAGACTGAGAGACTGAGACACTGAGAGACTGAGACACTGAGACACTGAGACACTGAAACACTGAGTCAATGAGACACTGAGACACTTAAACACTGAGTCAATGAGACACAGATACACTGAGACACTGAGACACTGAGAGACTGAGAGACTGAGACACTGAGACACTGAGACACTGAAACACTGAGTCACTGATACACTGAGACACTGAGAGACTGAGAGACTGAGACACTGAGAGACTGAGACACTGAGACACTGAGACACTTAAACACTGAGTCAATGAGACACAGATACACTGAGGCACTGAGACACTGAGGCACTGAGACACTGAAACACTGAAACACTGAGACACTGAGACACTGAGTCAATGAGACACTAAAACACTGAGACACTGAAACACTGAGACACTGAGACACTGAGTCAATGAGACACAGATACACTGAGGCACTGAAACGCTGAAACGCTGAGACACTGAGGCACTGAGACACTGAAACACTGAGACACTGAGGCACTGAGGCACTGAGACACTGAGACACTGAGACACTGAGACACTGAAACACTGAGACACTGAGGCACTGAAACACTGAGGCACTGAGGCACTGAAACACTGAGGCACTGAGGCACTGAAACAGTGAAACACTGAAACACTGAAACACTGAGACACTGAGACACTGAGACACTGAGACACTGAAACACTGAAACACTGAGGCACTGAAACACTGAGACACTGAGGCACTGAAACACTGAAACACTGAGAGACTGAGACACTGAGACACTGAGACACTGAAACACTGAGTCAATGAGACACTGAGACACTTAAACACTGAGTCAATGAGACACTGAGGCACTGAGACACTGAAACACTGAAACACTGAGTCAATGAGACACTGAGACACTGAGACACTGAGACACTGAAACACTGAGACACTGAAACACTGAAACGCTGAGACGCTGAGACGCTGAGGCGCTGAGACGCTGAAACGCTGAGACGCTGAGGCGCTGAGACGCTGAGACGCTGAGACGCTGAGACGCTGAGGCGCTGAGGCGCTGAGACGCTGAGGCGCTGAGACACTGAGACACTGAGACACTGAAACACTGAGGCGCTGAGACACTGAGACACTGAAACACTGAGGCACTGAGACACTGAGACACTGAGACACTGAGACAATGAGACACTGAAACACTGAGACACTGAGACACTGAGACACTGAAACACTGAGGCACTGAGACACTGAGACACTGAAACACTGACACACTGAGACACTGAAACACTGAAACACTGAGGCACTGAGACACTGAGACACTGAGACACTGAGACACTGAAACACTGAAACACTGACACACTGAAACACTGAGACACTGAAACACTGAGACACTGAGACACTGAGACACTGAAACACTGAGGCACTGAAACACTGAGACACTGAGGCACTGAAACACTGAGACACTGAGACACTGAAACACTGAGGCACTGAGACACTGAAACACTGAGACACTGAAACACTGAGACACTGAGACACTGAGACACTGAGGCACTGAAACACTGAAACACTGAAACACTGAGGCACTGAAACACTGAATCACTGAAACACTGAGGCACTGAGACACTGAGACACTGAAACACTGAGGCACTGACACACTGAAACACTGAAACACTGAAACACTGAAACGCTGAGACGCTGAGACGCTGAGGCGCTGAGACGCTGAAACGCTGAGACGCTGAGGCGCTGAGACGCTGAGACGCTGAGACGCTGAGACGCTGAGGCGCTGAGGCGCTGAGACGCTGAGGCGCTGAGACACTGAGACACTGAGACACTGAAACACTGAGGCGCTGAGACGCTGAGACGCTGAGACGCTGAGACGCTGAGGCGCTGAGGCGCTGAGACGCTGAGGCGCTGAGACACTGAGACACTGAGACACTGAAACACTGAGGCGCTGAGACACTGAGACACTGAAACACTGAGGCACTGAGACACTGAGACACTGAGACACTGAGACAATGAGACACTGAAACACTGAGACACTGAGACACTGAGACACTGAAACACTGAGGCACTGAGACACTGAGACACTGAAACACTGACACACTGAGACACTGAAACACTGAAACACTGAGGCACTGAGACACTGAGACACTGAGACACTGAGACACTGAAACACTGAAACACTGACACACTGAAACACTGAGACACTGAAACACTGAGACACTGAGACACTGAGACACTGAAACACTGAGGCACTGAAACACTGAGACACTGAGGCACTGAAACACTGAGACACTGAGACACTGAAACACTGAGGCACTGAGACACTGAAACACTGAGACACTGAAACACTGAGACACTGAGACACTGAGACACTGAGGCACTGAAACACTGAAACACTGAAACACTGAGGCACTGAAACACTGAATCACTGAAACACTGAGGCACTGAGACACTGAGACACTGAAACACTGAGGCACTGACACACTGAAACACTGAAACACTGAAACACTGAGACACTGAAACACTGAAACACTGAGGCACTGAAACACTGAAACACTGAAACACTGAAACACTGAGACACTGAGGCACTGAGACACTGAGACACTGAGACACTGAGGCACTGAAACACTGAAACACTGAGACACTGAGACACTGAATCACTGAGACACTGAATCACTGAGACACTGAGGCACTGAGGCACTGAGACACTGAGACACTGAATCACTGAGACACTGAGACTCTGAGACACTGAGACACTGAGACACTGAATCACTGAGGCACTGAGGCACTGATACACTGAGACACTGAGACACTGAGACACTGAGACTCTGAGACACTGAGACACTGAGACACTGAATCACTGAGACACTGAGACACTGAATCACTGAGGCACTGAGGCACTGAGGCACTGAGACACTGAGACACTGAAACACTGAGACACTGAGACACTGAGACTCTGAGACACTGAGACACTGAATCACTGAATCACTGAGGCACTGAGACACAGACACTGAGACTCTGAGACACTGAGACACTGAAACTCTGAGACAATGAGACACAGACACTGAGACTCTGAGACACTGAGACACTGAATCACTGAGACACTGAGACTCTGAGACTCTGAGACACTGAGACACTGAATCACTGAGACACTGAAACACTGAGACTCTGAGACACTGAGACACTGAATCACTGAGACACTGAAACACTGAAACTCTGAGACACTGAGACACTGAGACACTGAGACACTGAGACTCTGAGACACTGAGACACTGAGACACTGAGGCACTGAAACACTGAAACTCTGAGACACTGAGACACTGAGACACTGAAACACTGAAACACTGAAACACTGAAACACTGAGACACTGAGACACTGAGACACTGAATCACTGAGACACTGAAACACTGAGACTCTGAGACTCTGAGACACTGAGACACTGAATCACTGAGACACTGAAACACTGAAACTCTGAGACACTGAGACACTGAGACACTGAGAGTCTGAGACACTGAGACACTGAGGCACTGAAACTCTGAGACACTGAGGCACTGAGACACTGAGACACAGACACTGAGACTCTGAGACACTGAGACACTGAAACTCTGAGACAATGAGACACAGACACTGAGACTCTGAGACACTGAGACACTGAATCACTGAGACACTGAGACTCTGAGACTCTGAGACACTGAGACACTGAATCACTGAGACACTGAAACACTGAGACTCTGAGACACTGAGACACTGAATCACTGAGACACTGAAACACTGAAACTCTGAGACACTGAGACACTGAGACACTGAGACACTGAGACTCTGAGACACTGAGACACTGAATCACTGAGACACTGAGGCACTGAAACACTGAAACTCTGAGACACTGAGACACTGAGACACTGAAACACTGAGACACTGAGACACTGAGACACTGAATCACTGAGACACTGAAACACTGAGACTCTGAGACTCTGAGACTCTGAGACACTGAGACACTGAATCACTGAGACACTGAAACACTGAAACTCTGAGACACTGAGACACTGAGACACTGAGAGTCTGAGACACTGAGACACTGAGGCACTGAAACTCTGAGACACTGAATCACTGAGACACTGAGGCACTGAAACACTGAAACTCTGAGACACTGAGACACTGAGACACTGAGACACTGAAACACTGAGACTCTGAGACACTGAATCACTGAGACACTGAGACACTGAGACACTGAGACACTGAGACACTGAGACACTGAAACACTGAGGCACTGAAACACTGAAACTCTGAGACACTGAGACTCTGAGACACTGAAACACTGAAACTCTGAGACACTGAGACACTGAGACACTGAGACACTGAGACTCTGAGACACTGAGGCACTGAAACACTGAAACTCTGAGACACTGAGACACTGAAACACTGAAACTCTGAAACTCTGAAACTCTGAGACACTGAAACACTGAAACACTGAGACTCTGAGACACTGAGACACTGAATCACTGAGACACTGAGACACTGAATCACTGAGACACTGAGACACTGAATCACTGAGACACTGAGACACTGAAACTCTGAGACACTGAGACACTGAGACACTGAGACTCTGAGACACTGAGGCACTGAAACACTGAAACTCTGAGACACTGAGACACTGAAACTCTGAAACTCTGAGACACTGAAACACTGAAACACTGAGACTCTGAGACTCTGAGACACTGAATCACTGAGACACTGAGACACTGAATCACTGAGACACTGAGGCACTGAAACACTGAAACTCTGAGACACTGAGACACTGAATCACTGAGACACTGAGACACTGAAACACTGAAACTCTGAGACACTGAATCACTGAGACACTGAGACACTGAAACACTGAAACTCTGAGACACTGAGACACTGAGACACTGAGACTCTGAGACACTGAGACACTGAATCACTGAGACACTGAGGCACTGAAACACTGAAACTCTGAGACACTGAGACACTGAGACACTGAATCACTGAGACACTGAAACACTGAGACTCTGAGACTCTGAGACACTGAGACACTGAATCACTGAGACACTGAGACACTGAAACACTGAAACTCTGAGACACTGAATCACTGAGACACTGAGACACTGAAACACTGAAACTCTGAGACACTGAGACACTGAGACACTGAGACTCTGAGACACTGAGACACTGAATCACTGAGACACTGAGGCACTGAAACACTGAAACTCTGAGACACTGAGACACTGAGACACTGAATCACTGAGACACTGAAACACTGAGACTCTGAGACTCTGAGACACTGAGACACTGAATCACTGAGACACTGAAACACTGAAACTCTGAGACACTGAGACACTGAGACACTGAGAGTCTGAGACACTGAGACACTGAGGCACTGAAACTCTGAGACACTGAATCACTGAGACACTGAGGCACTGAAACACTGAAACTCTGAGACACTGAGACACTGAGACACTGAGACACTGAAACACTGAGACTCTGAGACACTGAATCACTGAGACACTGAAACACTGAGACACTGAGACACTGAAACACTGAGGCACTGAAACACTGAAACTCTGAGACACTGAGACTCTGAGACACTGAAACACTGAAACTCTGAGACACTGAGACACTGAGACACTGAAACTCTGAAACTCTGAAACTCTTCAGTGTCTCAGTGATTCAGTGTCTCAGTGTCTCAGTGTCTCAGTGTCTCAGTGTTTCAGTGTCTCAGTGATTCAGTGTATCTGTGTCTCAGTGTCTCAGTGATTCAGTGTATCGGTGTCTCTGTGTATCGGTGTCTCAGTGTATCGTGTCTCAGTGTTTCTGTGTATCGGTGTCTCTGTGAAGAACTCGCTAACACCTCTGAATGCTCTTACACTGAACATCAGTCTCTTTATAGTAAACAGAGTCTCGAGTAATTCAGTCAGTGTGTGTGTGTGTGTGTGTGTGTGTACGTGTGTGCTAAAAACTGTTCCTCTCAGGGTGCCTTTTATACACACAGTGCAGACAGCACGTCGGGCAGAGCGACCAGATTAGACCGGGTGTCACTGAGAGTTTAGGTCACACCGAATCTTCCCTTTACAATGACAGGAAAAAATGTTTTAAAGGGTGTTTCATACCTCAAAAAACATTCTTCTCAAACCAGCTACATCTTAATTTCACCATAAACAAAAGGTAAATTATCCATAATATAAAAGTAGAACTTCCACTTAAGATAAAGCTAAAACATTTTGTTAATCAATGTTCAATTTAGTTTACTATATAGAATAGTCAATGCGTCATGCGTCAGGTCAAGGTTCGAAATTCCGAAATTCGGACTCCGTGTGCAAGGATCTTTACTCTTTCACCGCAAGTCGATGCGTACGGCCGTCTGCCGGAAGCTAGTTGTTTTAGTTGATAAAGTTATATATATGGATATTTTTCTTACACAAACGCATCGCTCCGCTTCAGAAGGCCTTTATTAACCCCCGGAGCAGTATGGATTCACTTTTATGATGGATGGATGCACTTTTATGGGCTTCAAAATCTTATCCTCCATTCACTCCATTATAAAGCTTGTAAGCCAGGACATTTTTTAATATAACTCAGACTGTTTTCATCAAAAGAAGAAAGTCATATACACCAAGAATGACTTCAGGCTGAGTAAATCATGGGCTGATTCTCATTTTTGGGTGAACTATCCCTTTAAATTCAATGAAAACAAATGTGTTAAGTCAACATTCATTTTTAAATCATCCAGCAAAAAAAAACAAAACACATTTTAGGTCCTAATTAAGTGTGTGAACGTAAGCCATGTTGTAAAACACCACTAAGGTGTCAAACTGAAAAAACAACATGGTTCTGTTCAGTGAGGTTTCACAGCTGGACTCAGGAATGCTGAACAGAGAGCATCATGGGAATGATATCTCTATCTACACATTGCTGTGGTAAAAGCCTGGTACAACTCTGAGACACAGATAGTGTCACAACAACACTCATTGGTTGATGAAAGTGTGCTTTTTCATCATTGACTTTCTGATCCTACTGTAATGTTCCCGGTAACACTTTACAATAAGGTTCATTAGTTAACATTATGTAATGCATTAAAGGTCCACTATGTAAATATTTTTGACCACAAGAGGGCGCAGTTTCCAACAATAACAAAGGCGAAGCTTGATGACGCTATGAAGGAGGTGACGATGGGAGATGTCGTTTTTAATGCGTTTTCACCATCTAGCGATGCATCTAAATGGAATTAATGAATCATGATCACGGATGAGGTCATTTATTCGTTTTTGTATTACCTGTATGTCTGATCGTATTATTTTATGTTATCATAATTAATGAACTGCAAGGAACGTGAAATGTTACGCTATATTATTACAGGCATGTGGTGTAATTCATATCTATTAAAAGTACACACTTAAATGTTTATAAAGGTATATGGCTCATAAATGTGTGACAAGTATTTGCTGAGTTTTGTTTCAGTTTATAGACGTGCTCAAGAAAAAAAAGTTCACCGCGACGGAGAGGCAGAACGCACACCCTGTTTATTTTCTTTATTTTTAAAAAGCACAATGTTTTGATTTGATTGTAAGTGGACACATACAAAAGTAGAAATATCACAGATTCTTTTTTTATATTTCTTTTGTTCTGTATGACCATAAATGACGGAGTAATATAAGTTTATAGTGCTACAATGTGGAGAAAATCCAGCAAAACGCGCCCGCGCGTTTGCCGACTTCAGAGGATTAAAATCATTTTTACTGTAACTATTATGTTACTGGTACAATAAAAAATAATTGATTTGCTTACCTGTCTATCAATACACTCACGAGAGCAGAGTCTCTGTCTGTCAAGTCCAAGATTGTCCCGCAGCTCTCTCCATCTCGAAAACGCCTGGCCGATATTTATCCGGTTTTATTCCTCCGTTTGTCACACAGTCTGCGTGTATCCGAATAGGGACGCTTTCGCTTTGTTGGCACTTCAATACTCGCCAAAGAGTAATCGTGATCCATAACAGCTATAACCATACAGTATGGATAACGCTATAACCACCACTTCCGCATTTGACCATGTGATATTCCGGTGTGGTGGAACATCACATCAGAGAATGAATGTAGACGGGCTCTGATCACATGGTCCACACCGGAAAAAAAGGATAAAGCGGACATTGCGTCACTAAGAGGCGACATTTCTTTTCCGGGACGGCCAGTTATTTAAAATCGGAATTTCTCTGAAATAAAAAATCTTTGGAGACTTTTGAGATATTGTAAGTACACAACTGGAGGAAATATATCACACTGTGCAAGTTATTTTCGGAAATGTTATTACAAAATTGTTACATATTGGAGCTTTAACTAACATGAACTAACAATGAGCAATGTTAGTTAATAAAAATACAGCTGTTGATTGCTTGTTCATGTTAGTTCACAGTGCATCAACTAATGTTAACAAATACAACCTTTGATTTTAATAACGTATTAGTAAATGTTGAAATTAATATTAACTAAGATTGATAAATGCTGTAGAAGTATTGTTCATTCTTAGTTCATGTTAACTAAGGTCGTTTACTAATGTTTACTAATGAACCTTATTGTAAAGTGTTACCGTTTTCTTAAGATAACACAGAGATAAATGCAAATGGAAAAAAGAAAAACGAAAAAGAGACGAAAAAAAGGAGCGAAGGGAAAAACAGGAAAGGGCGGCCCGTCTCTTCAGGACACTGAAATCCAGACAGAAACTTCAAACCCTTCAACCGCTGCATTTAAAGACCACCCTCTTTCTTCTCTGCTCTCTCTTTTCCATTCCGGACTGGGAAAGAGGGACCAGAAAACACCCCCCCGTCCTGAAACGAAGGCCAAACACAACCATCATATAATATCCCTTTAAAAGGGGGAGCGAGTAATGAAGTCCAGCTTTAACAATCCGCCTGAGGAAAGTCTCTCTCCACTCCCTCTGTTGCTCTTTAAACATCTATTTTGGGATTTCTCAAGCTAGCAAAATGCTTTTTATATCAGAAGTTTTTTTTATATATATATTTTTTTTGCTGTCCAGGGAATAAAACTCATAATCGCTGGTTCTGAAAAGCAACAAAAGAGCACTTATTACAGAAATTATATGCTTAAAGAATATCCTTAAGTGCAAACTGAATGTAATGTTTCCAGACCCTTAATTGCATGGTAATTGAAATTAAATGAAAATGTTTTATAATGTATTATAAATTAACCTTTGAGTGCTTTTTTGATTCACTTAAGTACATATATGCAGTCTTATTATTTATACAGTTGAAATATGGTTAAGTGTACCGCCGAATGTACTGACAAGCATTTATGGTAAACTAAAATGTAATTTCTATAGAAACTTGAGTTACATTTCATTTTAAGATGTTCTTGAGTACTGATTAATATTAATTAACAACATACGTATGGTTAGGGTTAGGATTTGGTTAAGGCTGACTTGCTTCTAATTATGCATAATTTACGGTTATTACTAAGTGCATGGAACATATGCAACAAGGAATCTGTCAAATGAAGTGTTACCGAAACTTGTAATATTTTTATAAATACACATTTGCAATTTAGGAAATTAACATTTTACAGTTAAAATTATAATCATGTATGTTATTCAACACATCCAAATAAGTGTACGTCTTTAAAGCATGACAATGCATTTGCAAAAAATTACTTTTGCTCGACTTTCAAATTACAAAATCAAATTGTGAATATGGCTAAATATCAAAGAGTTTCTATAAAATGGACCTTTAGAGGAATATTGACCACGCTAATGCTTGAGTTCAAGCCCATCCTTCACAGTCATACCGGATCAATACCACTTTCGGCTGTAGGCCTACTGGACATTACTTGGACAACCACAATTCAACAGCGACACAAATAGAGCAAGATGTATGTAATCACAGATCAGCAGAGAGAGAGACAGCAGCGTCAGAAGTGAAGGGAGATCGCTCATTGCTACAGAAAACAAACAGATTTTTACATTTTCAGCAATAACCTCATATAAAAGTCCCTCCATGATGCTAGGGTGATTTTGTGAGTTATATATAGTATGTTGCTATATGGATACTCGGGTGTTTCTGTTGAGTCTCTAGATAAGGCTTAGGTTCCTCCTTCAGTGCATATCAATACGATTTTTCTCATTCTATCATCTTGACTTAGTAAGCAGTAAGCACCCCTACGAATAACTGAATAGTAACACAAACTGCCTGTAATATTGTTATAGTTCAAGCAATTGGTTTGATGTTAAAATTCATCATGCAACCAAGGCTCATTGGAAAAAATGTGCACCATGACATTTCTGCAAAATTATATTACATTTCTTCTTGCATGTTTTGTGTATGGAAGCTTGTTTCCACCACAGAATAAAACATTTTAAAAGATAATTCTGACTATTTATCTCACAATTGCGAGTTTACATCTCGGAATTCTGACTTCATTTCTCGGAATTGCGAGATATAAAGTCACAATTGCGTGTTATAAAGTCACATTTCGCAATTCTGACTTCTTTTCTCGCAATTGCGAGTTTATATCACGCAATTCTGACTTTATATCTCAGAATTGCGTGATATAAACTTGCAGTTGCATATTCAATTGCATTGATATTAACTCACAAAAAGTTGCAATTACCTTTTTTATTTTTTATTCTGAAGCTTCCAAACTTCACAACATCTGACATGTCTAGCGAGTGACGCTAATATCGTGTTGATTTGTATACTAAACAGATGAACGTAATTCTGGCAACGTTTTATTACGAGGGTGGTTTTGAGTATTGCGGCAGTTCAGAAATGAAATGTCCGGTGAGTGTTGCTAAAAAAAAATAGCCTACTGCTCTCTTGCATTTGAAAATAACATACCACCTTAAACCTGAGCGATAGTGTTACCAAAAGCAAACGTGAGATAAAAACACATTTGCTAAGACAACCATGTCTTTGAGCTCTTTAATCGTGACTTGTGTTTCCCGTACCCGAGTGCTTCACATCATAAGAGCAATGTTGTATCAGGTGAGCGACAGAGCAAGTTTACTCCATCAGAAAAGCCAAACATATGGAGCTGGTTATGTGATGCAAACATTAAGTTCACAAATCATGCACTATGATAAAAGTGTTTTGAGGTCATACCATATTGTGGAAGGAACTGCATTCAAATAAGTCTTCTGCCCCTGTAATCATTATTTGCATGAAAAGAAACGTGTAGGAACATGTATAGGAACATGTTTGTAGTTTTGCTAAATATATGGCTAAATATGAATATATGTCTAAACTCATCTAGTTTGGTTCCACCCTAAGCCCAACCCCTTCATTTCATCTTCTCCACCCTCTGTAGTCAACCACAAACTCCACCATCCTCCTTCAAAACATCCCAGGAATCCCTGAGATGTGTTTTCCCTATGACCAGAACAAAGGCTTTTAAACCCTATTCCCAGCATCTCCACTGGTATCATCAAATGCAACCCAAATGAATCAAACGGAAGGCTGGGTGAGAGTCAGCCCTCAATAAAAGCTAGCACACACATAATGCACGGACTACACTGAGCATGATATATCACACCTCTGAGACCTGTGGCTGACATTACAGGGTTCAGGACTGTCGTAATGTTACTGCTTCTGCCTGACTAGTCCCTTTTAACCGCCGAGTTGGCGTTCACTCCCTCGCTTTACAGGAATCTGCCCCGTCACACAGTAAACCTGCACTCAGTCTGGAGAACAGCCAGAAACCCCTCGCTGTGAAGCCATAAAACGAGAGCCCACCCCTTCATCCAATATAAGGCCTATATATCTGTCCCTACCATAGAGATGACGAGATGGTGGTTCAACAATATTATTGATCTGCCTGCACTGACACTGAACTGAACTGGACGATGGAATCACTGTTTTCTCCACAGCTGCTGTATAAATAAATGAACTAAATTAATAACTGATGATTTTTACAATAGAAATTGGAAGTGGACTATGACGCTATTTTCTTCTAGATCTGCTGTACAGCCGAAACAAACTTTGTTGCATTAATTTCATGTTATCTTTGTACATCTTTAATTTAAAAAATCGCTTTATAAATAAAGGTGACTTGACTATTGAACATATATGAGCCTTTTAATGGGACTATCAAGAAATGTACAATCAAATAACAAATGTCCAATTTGTTGAAAATGTCCAATTAAGTCAACATGAAATTAAAATAGACAATTCTTGTTTTTATTCTAAATGATTTATCGGTGCACATCATTATTGTGTTCAATTCATGTTCCTGGTGATCTTTCCCCTTCCTCTTGCAGCATCTCTTCTCTTCTCTTCCCTACATTTGTTCTTGTTCCAGAAGCCGTTTCACTCGGATATACGACACAATAGAGAAGAAAAGACGAGCTTAGAACTTTATCACACAGCAACATGAACTCATTATTTATCATTTGAACTTAGTTACATTTTCACCTGTTTGCATAGACTCTAAAACTTACATTATTAATGTATTGGCAGCATCTAAAAGGTAAACATTTTATGTATAAATTAAATATAATATAAAGATGTGCAAATCCTCTTATTCATAGAAATTAATTATATATTTTATTGTATTTAATCACAGAGATTAATTAAATATGATCATATTCATGCATAATGCATTTACATTTTTCATTTCTGTGTGATTTCTGGTGCTTGTTTTAAAGGAATACATCACTTTAGTGTTAAAACAAAATAAAAGTCTGTCATCATTTAATCATTAAAACATCTATATCAGTATCTAAATTACAGTATATTGTAAATACAAAGTTCTGCCATGAATCTCTAGATGGCGCATGCTGACAGGTCCTTAACTCAATCTGATGCAATCACATCATTCTCTATAGGTTACAGCTGATTGGTTCCTGCTGTATCAGTAGCCAATGAGCTCGCAGCTCAACCTTCAGATACTGGTCAGCCTTTGCTGTATTAGTTGCAGAGCGCTTTCAGAAAGACCTCCACCTTCCCCAGCTCCACCTGTATAGATCTGCTGTGAGTAATTCATGTACCCTATTATCAGGGGTTTTCAAAGTCTAAGACAATGGGCCTCCCTTTTGACACAACTTACCCATGCAACTGTCATGTAAACAGGCAGATCGGATTTTCTGAGGCATTAGGCAATTTCGCGTTCGTCCATCTGTGCAAGAGATTTTAACCCTTTAAGCATGCGCAATGTTTCAGATAGTATGGCAACACATGAATCGGATACAGTTGAAAGAACGTGTAATAAACAGACGATAAATTGGGCATCAAGACCTGCAGTGTAAACGAGGCCTTATTTTCAGAATAGTAACAATTAAACTTTTTTAATTTATTAATTTAAACTAATTATTAGGCTATAATTTTTACCACTCTCCACGCCTCCTCTGGCATGCTCTGGCGCGCCCCACACTTTGAAAAACCCTGCCCTATATTATACAGTAGCCTTACATACAGAGTCTAACATGCTCACAGCAGCGTGTGGTGTATTTACTGGCAGTAGCAGGTAGTGCACTTGTTCTGCAACAGCGATAACCAACAACAGCAGCAGATCTGTTCCACCAAGACCAAACATATCAATATTGTCATATCCATTACCATGTCAAATACTCCAAGATCTATTGTTCTATAACACTCAGGAGCAAATTCACTGAATATTTGTTCCACTTTTATGTACTGTATCTCTTTCGTAGTGAATCCCTTTCAGGCTTGAACTGATCTGATTCATCTTCCTCCTGGTATAACTGTGGCTGACAGTCATCCGTATGATTTAAGATGTAGGAAAATGACACAGTCACATGCTCATCTATCACTTTTATTATTGGACCTGACTGATTCATTCACTGTAATGAAGTGACTCAGAGGACAAGAGCACTGCACAAGGGTTAACCAGCGCCGTTGAGTATGCCAATATGTTACAGCGCTAATGTAAATTGGGTTGATTCAGAGAACATGGAGAGTAAGATCCAAATGCAACTAGTGTTGTCAAAAGTACAGACTTCCGTACAAAATCGGTATTGAAATTATTATTTTTTTCTCTCTAGCATTTTGAGTACTGTTGAATGGATTCTTAAACACCTCTGATTGGCCATTGTGTTCACACGCTCAACATATATGTCTGTGATTGGCCATTGTGTTCACACACTCAACATATATGTCTCTGATTGGCCATTGCGTTCACACACTCAACATATATGTCTCTGATTGGCCATTGTGTTCACAACTTCACACGCTCAACATATATGTCTCTGATTGGCCATTGCGTTCACACACTCAACATATATGTCTCTGATTGGCCATTGTGTTCACAACTTCACACGCTCAACATATATGTCTCTGATTGGCCATTGTGTTCACACACTCAACATATATGTCTCTGATTGGCCATTGTGTTCACACGCTCAACATACATGTCTCTGATTGGCCATTGCGTTCACACGCTCAACATATATGTCTCTGATTGGCCATTGTGTTCACACACTCAACATATATGTCTCTGACTGGCCATTGTGTTCACACGCTCAACAACATACATGTCTCTGATTGGCCATTGCGTTCACACGCTCAACATATATGTCTCTGATTGGCCATTGTGTTCACACACTCAACATATATGTCTCTGATTGGCCATTGCGTTCACACACTCAACATATATGTCTCTGATTGACCATTGTGTTCACACGCTCAACATATATGTCTCTGATTGGCCATTGCGTTCACACGCTCAACATATATGTCTCTGATTGGCCATTGTGTTCACACGCTCAACATACATGTCTCTGATTGGCCATTGCGTTCACACGCTCAACATATATGTCTCTGATTGGCCATTGTGTTCACACGCTCAACATACATGTCTCTGATTGGCCATTGCGTTCACACGCTCAACATACATGTCTCTGATTGGCCATTGCGTTCACACGCTCAACATATATGTCTCTGATTGGCCATTGTGTTCACACACTCAACATATATGTCTCTGATTGACCATTGTGTTCACACGCTCAACATATATGTCTCTGATTGGCCATTGCGTTCACACGCTCAACATATATGTCTCTGATTGGCCATTGTGTTCACACGCTCAACATACATGTCTCTGATTGGCCATTGCGTTCACACGCTCAACATATATGTCTCTGATTGGCCATTGTGTTCACACGCTCAACATACATGTCTCTGATTGGCCATTGCGTTCACACGCTCAACATACATGTCTCTGATTGGCCATTGCGTTCACACGCTCAACATACATGTCTCTGATTGGCCATTGCGTTCACACACTCAACATATATGTCTCTGATTGGCCATTGTGTTCACACGCTCAACATACATGTCTCTGATTGGCCATTGCGTTCACACGCTCAACATACATGTCTCTGATTGGCCATTGCGTTCACACGCTCAACATACATGTCTCTGATTGGCCATTGCGTTCACACGCTCAACATACATGTCTCTGATTGGCCATTGCGTTCACACACTCAACATATATGTCTCTGATTGGCCATTGCGTTCACACGCTCAACATACATGTCTCTGATTGGCCATTGTGTTCACACACTCAACATATATGTCTCTGATTGGCCATTGCGTTCACACGCTCAACATACATGTCTCTGATTGGCCATTGCGTTCACACGCTCAACATACATGTCTCTGATTGGCCATTGCGTTCACACGCTCAACATACATGTCTCTGATTGGCCATTGCGTTCACACACTCAACATATATGTCTCTGATTGGCCATTGTGTTCACTGCACCAATAAGGTTTGAAGTTTATGTTGGTTCAAAAATTGACAGTTAATTTATCCAACTTGAAATGTTTATAAAATAGGTAAAATAGGTAAAAAAATGGTGTAAAACTGTTGTTGATGTTAGTTCTTTATATTTATTGCAATAAGTCCAATAACGTGCAGACCCTTGTTGTAAAGTACCATTAGCTGTCAAAGTCTCTGTAGAAAAGGAGGGTTATAATAGTTTTGAGGAAATGAATGATTTTATCTAAGGTTTGTATTGGTCTCTTGATTGGTCTCATTTTGGGCAGTAAACAAAACAGAACAAGTAAGGGAGCAGTCAGCTGGCCTTATCACAAAATAATCCAGACAGGGAGTTCAGGACTGGGACATGAATTACATACACATTGATATCCATCTTGTAACACGACTACACAGGATAGAACTATAGGGAATATGGTTTCCCTGGGACAACAGAAATAACTTTATTTATTTATTTAGAGCAAAGTTCAACATATTCCAAAGGCTGGAGACACTAAAACAAACAAACTTGATGTTTTGACATAATCTAAAATGTAAATCATTTACTGTATGTATAAATAACTTTACAGACGTACAAATGATACAAATCTTTTATTTTTTTGACAGATAGTTCAGTAATTAATTAATGCTCAAGTAAGAAGTACAAGGTGAATAACATAGCTTTTAACAGGAATCATTTGCATCTGCATTTAATGCATTAGACTTATGGCAAGCAATATTAAGTGAATTTTTATGGTATAACAGATCGGCTTTCTTTTCACTCAGTTTTTTTTTAAGCATGTATAACAACTGTTTGCTTTCAGCATTTTTATTAAGGTTCCTCTATGACAGATTGGCAAGAAAAACCCTTAAAAAATCCGAGAGACCAGCTGCACAATACTGCATTGACCACATGCCATTCCAGGTCAATTTCAAGCTAATTTACTGTGTGACCTCCGCTGGCTCACATGAATACTGCTTATATTGTACACACACACACAAAAAAAAAAAAAGTTATTTCTTATTGGCAGTATGAGCAATGAGAACTGAGATCAGACAAGAGCGGACTGCTCGAAGAAAACAGGGAGGAGACGAAAAGAAGATCAGATTAGACGGGCGTCTGTTCTCCAGACCAGCATCAAACAAGAGATATTACCAGTGCAACAGAGGTTTACACATTCTGAGCTTCTCTATCGCAACATGAAACATAAAGGGGTTTAGAGTCTAAAGGGAGTTTAGGGGGGGATTACATAAAAAAATAAAAAAAATGAAATGAAATCCTGAATTGGAATATTGAAAGATACTTCTCTAAAATACAAACGTTTTGTTGAGAGATTTTGAGATGAAAAGTAGGATGATTTTTTATTTTATTTTACTCAATTTTAACCTCACGTCGTTCCAAACCCGTAAGGCTTTCTTTCATCTTCGAAACACAAAAGTCAAAAAAAAGTTGCTGCTTCAAAAAGTTCATAAAGAGATCGTAAAATTAATCCATTTGAATCAAGTGATTTAGTAAAAATTTCCTGAAGAGACTCGATCGCTTTATTTGATGAAAATACTTAATTTATGCTTTTATTCACATATAAACATTGATCAGTGAGCTCAACCATACTCGCTTGATGCGTAACAACAAACCTCATTGGTTCAAACCACATACGTGACACACGGTAATGAACTCATTGGTTCTCATGCTTGAGTTTCTGTTTAACATATATGATGTGTGCATTGATCAATGTTTATATGTGAATAAAAGCCTAAATTCAATCATTTGAAGCAATCGAGAGACTGTCTTTGGTTCACTGCAGTTTTAAGGAGAAAATACTCCGCAATGGTGTCGACTTATGAATTTATGATTTGTCTTAAAGCAAACAACATTAAAATCTTGATTTTCACCACAAAGAGACTTTAAAAGATCTAATTTTGTGTTTTGAAGATGAACGGAAGTCTTATGGGTTTGGAACAACATGAGGGTGAGTAAATAATGACAGAATTTTCATTTTTGCCAAACTATTTTTGGATGAACTATCCCTTTAAGTCTGAAAGCTTCACAACAACCTTATAATAAACAAACAGACACTCAGAACAATATCAACAAAGACAGCATAATATGGTCCACAAGATGAAACCATTAAAAAAAAAAAAATGTGGGTAGAGATGCTAAAATATCTCCAAAATGTCCAAGCCGCTTGCTTCCATATATTTAAGGATGGTGATCATCAGTGTCAGAAATGTCCATATATGAGCACAGACATGACATTGTGTGAACCTTGAGAAATATATCACTGATCTTCTCCTCCACTATTGTTCTCAAATCTCATTCACGTTTTTGTATATTCTAATAAGAAGCTTCAAGAATGTAACACCAGGTTTGATGTCATGATGCCAAATGTCATTGATTACTGTCTTATTAATGACTGTAGAGTGTCCAATTTGAATATTAACTTATTTATTCAATAATATTCATGAGCTACGATGGAAGGGAAGATTTCCAGTGGCTTATACTTATATTTTGGTGTGTTTCTCACTCACAGCTTTTGTATAAACCCTTGTAATACAGTGAGTGCACGGGTCATATGGACCACTTTTATGCACTTTTTTATCGTTTTAGGGAGTTTGACAGATCACCATTCACTTTTACTGTCTGGAGCAGAGCAACATGAGAAAACTTCCAAAAAAAAAAAGAAAGAAAGAAAGAAAAATCATGTGATTTTGGTACAACGTGAGTAAAAGATTAAAGATTTTGCATTTTAGTCTGGATTTTGGATTTTTGGATTTCTTTGACCATATTATGTAAGCATAGAAGTACAGAGAAGTGAATTGTCATAGTGACTGTCCTCTCACTGGATGCAGGATCAAACCCGGTTCTGAACGACTGCCAAACAAGCTCTGGAAAACAATGACCGGATCCGTTCTTTTAAATATTTTTCCTAAGGTTTCTAATGAATAGAGTGCATGAAAAATAATCACACTAATATGATTCTGTACACAATGCACATGTAGAGTGCCAATGAAAGGTTTGAATACACTTGACTAACTTTATGTTTTGCATGATCTTTAAAGAGCTTTTGGTCTAAAAGCTTGTACTGGAACACTTGAAGTAAATTAGTTTTAGTAGACAAACATAAGCATATGTATGCAAATGAAATGTGTTGGACCAGGGATAAATGGGATAAATGGGAACTCTTTCAACACTTTCCTTTGCACTTGCACAAAAAAAAAAAAAAAAAAAACTTCACAAGAAAAGCTAACCTCTAACTTAAAGATATAATCATTACTGATACCTTCATATATAATCAACCAAGCAGAAACACATCCCAGGATTGTGACACAGCACTTATCTGTCAAAAGGATTCACTATTAAAGGTCCAACAACAAGGTTTTGTTTCTGTCCGGCAGCTGTTGTGAAGGTTAGAGGTCACGCGCCGGCAGCGAACACATGCAACAGACCACACACCTGATTTACTGGAACCCAACGTACATTTACTAGATTAAAAAAGCTCCTCTGCTGTCAGACGCAAGGTTGATCTAGAGGACGGACGAGCCGGACGTCCCCTTCAGATTAGAATGGGTACAAGGGTGTCACGGCGTCCCATTCATCAATGCAGTCTGTGTCCTGCAGTATTGACATTTCTAAGGAACATGGCAGCTTTAGGAAGCAGACTTGCTTTGGTCACATTTGAGAAATTGATTTATGTTGCTCTCACTCATGCTTTCCATTTGTGTCCAATATGTTCTGAATCCTATTACTAGTCCTACAGTAAAAGGAGGAATATCTGTGAATATGTCATTCTGTACTGTATAGTTAGTCCAGATCAATACCATGGCTGTGTTTAAATACTGGATAGCGGTTGCATTTACCTAGGAAAACAGATGAGCACATTCATTATGAAAGCACTTTAGGTTAGGCTACACTTTATTTGAAGGTGGCATTGTTACGGTGTAATTATGCATTTATGAACTGAGTAATATTAATTAACTATGTACTTACTATAGGGTTAGGGTTTGGTTGAGGTATAGTTGCATGTAATTATACATAATTTACTATTATTACTATGGCAAGTAGCATATGTAACAAGGACACTGATAAAATAAAGTGGGTAACACTTTATTTTACAGTGTCCTTGTTACACGTTACATGTACTACTAACCATAGTAATAACAGTAAATTATGCATAATTACATGCAACTAACCCTCAGCCAAAATAGTCCTACCTGAACTCAAGTCTATAATAAGTACATGTTGTTAATTAATATTACTCAGCTCAGTTCAAATGCATAATTACACTGTAACAATGTCACCTTAAAATAAAGTGTAACCATAAAGTGTAAGTTATTACAATGTAAATGTAAAGTTAATACATTTCATTGTTAATTTCTAATAACATTGCTTATTAGTATAGGATTTCAAGTAGGCCTATATGGTTCAAATATATATATATATATATATATATATATATATATATATATATATATATATATATATATATATATATTACCTTTTATAAGTCCAAATCAAGTTCCACACAAACCTGCATCCTGAAATAATCGCTACATTTAAAAGTCAAATGACATCATACACGTTCGAACGTTCTATACGTCATCGTTCCTTTTTTTCCATTTTGAAACACAACTGTGGAACATAATAAATAAACAGATATTTTGATTACTAATAATAAATTACTGTAAACGAAATGCTCAGCCAAATAAATAAACATAGGATACGAGCACAAAATGCTAAGAAAAATGAATCTCCCTTTAGCAACAAGTTTGGATGTGATAGAGAAAACACATGGCGCAAAACACCAGGAAAGTGTAGGGTCGAGCATTTTTCCCTTGTTGTGTGTTAGAAATCACACACACACACACACACACACACACACACACACACACACACAAGTAAACTGCCAACGAGGCGAAGAAGATAAAAGATCTTTTTATAAACCACCCAAAATATCTGCGAGAGAAGGACCGTTACTCAAGACTTTACCTCACATTTCACACACATCTGATTAAAAAAACACTTCACCATTTACTATAATCAAAACAAAATAAAACCACGATGAAAACAGCGCTCTTTCATTCGGCGGACAGCATAACTTTACCTTATGGCTTTTATTACTAGTTTTCTCTCTTCACTTTCGAAGCCTCATATAGGGGTCTTTTGTCAACGTGTATCCTTCTGTTTCTCTTTAACCCTTAAAGAGCTTCTCTTAAATCCTTCAGGCAAAACAAATCACACAGAACAATCCATTCCGCGTCCGCCCGCTGTGAAATGAAGTATTCCACAAACTCGCGTTTATGGTCGTCTGAGCGTTCGCATCGGAGAGAAAGAAGAGCTGGTGAACGCTGGAGGAAAAAGTATGAGGTCAGCAGAGTCTCCCACAGGCCCCGCCCCCTCCTGACGTCATCGCAGCTGCCTTATGACGTCACGGACCCTCTGACTCCAACACTAAATAGATAAGGTGGGTAAATTTCATATTCATAAAAGTAAAAGAAATAACGCTAACCCTTGTTTGAAGGACTTTATGGCTGATTTATATTTGTATATTGATTCTCTCCAGTGTAATGACTTCCCCCCCCCTGTATTGTAAACTCAGTCCTTATAGTTGAGTTATCTTTTTGGATGTCTTGTTATAGTTGTAAATGTTTTATGTTATGTCCTTAATGTCTAATAAAAAAATTAAAATAAATAGAAAAGGTGGTTTTGCGTCAGTGATTTTGTATTAAAGAAATGTAAGCCTCTGTAAAAAAAGATTATATTATGAATTATAAGTTATTTTCTGTATTTTTTACATTTTTTACATTTTTTTACATTTTGTAGCCCAATCTCTCTTTATGTTATATGTGATGTTATTCTTTAATTGTATTTATTTTGATTGGTATACAAACTCATTTGTATCTAAAAGTAACAAGACAGCATGCCATGAGAAGGTAAATCTTTTAATTAAATCTTTACATGTTATTTTAATTGGAGATAAAACTGTAATTTGATAAGGATAAACAGAAATAATTAGATTTTCGTTATGTCTCTCTCATCAGAAAGGTATTTACTTTCATAAATGGTCATTATTATAATAAAATATTAAAAATAAGCACAATGGTTTACATTTACAACTTTTGTTCATGCCTTGGCTCTTCCCAAGCCCTCTTTACTTCAGTATTAGGCCTATGTATATCCCCCCCCCTGATTATAATGTAATTATTGATACAGTTTTAGCACATATAAATGTTTCTTATTCCAAAAGATCAAAAGTAGATTTGTGGTAGTCTGGGAGTTATGAAGAAAATTTTAAACATAGATCCCTGGAATCTAAAAAATAGCTTTAATTAAACCATAAATTCCAAAGAGAGAGAGAGAGAGAGAGAGAGAGAGAGAGAGAGAGAGAGAGAGAGAGAGAGAGAGAGAGAGAGAGAGAGAGAGAGAGAGAGAGAGAGAGAGAGAGAGAGAGAGAGAGAGAGAGAGAGAGAGAGAGAGAGAGAGAGATGTTTCTAAATCAGTCAAAAAAAAAAAAAAAAAATTTAAAGAGGGAAACCAGGCTTGATGTTGAAAGCTTTGGGTGGATTCATTACAAAAAGGAATGATGGAAAAAGATCCTGTATCATGTTCAGAAAACAGACCCAGAAAGCATTGGTTGCTATGATTACATAAGCACAAGAAAACGAGACGCCCAAAAGAGGCAATGCAGCTTTCGCAACGAATTCCTGAATCCTGGAATACTTCAGGAATAACTCTAGAAGCGGGGTAAAAATGTTGCAGGTTTTAAGTTTATTATTTGGACTCATTTAAATTATATACTACAGGCAGTAAGAGCAAATAGTATTTGATCAATGTAATATATACAGTATACATATTCATGTCATTAAACAAATCTTTCTCCTAGTCTCAGTAGATGCATGTAGTTTGTAGCAGATTGTAATTGCCATTGCATGTACAGCACTGCCCTCTCGTGATCCTCTGTGTGAACTACATGCAGTTCCATGAAGAAGACTTTTATGAAGTCCGTCTAACGTTTTTCTTTAATATTAACATTTTTATCAGGCTCCTATGTATAGGTTTCTACCTAAGTACCGGCATTTCTGAATGGGCTGAGGCTGGGATTTAGTGAGTTTAAAGTTAAAGTATTTGATGAACGTATACAGAGCATTCACTCTGAACAAACATGAGTCTGGGAGTTGTAGTTTATGTGGATCAGCAGAAACTGAACACAGCATGCACTAGGCCTAATATATTGAACTATCAAAATGAAAGAATATTTCTGTTCAAAAAATTAAGAGAAATGGGGATAGGAAATGTTATACTTTAAAACACTGCTGTATAATGGATTGAACCATCATATAACATTTAATACATTAATGAGATGATCAAGTTTTGTTGTTTATATGTCTATGTGGTGTTTTTAATATGCTTTAAGACAAAGCATGTGTAAATTCATAAGTCGACAGCATTGCTGAGTATTTCCTCCTTAAAACTGCAGTGAACCAAAGACAGCCTCAAAAACACGCTTTGAAATCGCTGGTGTTTCTGAGCAGATGGGAGTTCCCTTTCAAGGGAACTCGCGTTGCGTCGAGTTTGACGCTATGGGAACGCTTTGCGTGATGACGTCTTGAAGCACATGTAAAATCAGTCCAATGGTGTAGCGGGACGTCAGAGGCGGGTGACGTCACGTACCAGGAAGCTAAAAAGCCGGCCTGAAGCAGGAAACAACAGCTTTCTGAGTCTTCAGTAGCGCTCTGTGTTGAAATCTGTCTGTCTTATTTGGTGTTGTCTGATATATATATTATTCAGTATGGCGAGCAAGCAGCAGTTTAGAGTGTGTGTCCATCCCTGCCCGCGTTATTTAACGGGAGGTGACACACACACTCTTTGTGTTGTTTGTTTGGGAGAGGAGCATGCCCAGTCAGCACTCGAGGGTGGTGACTGTGAGCATTGCTGTGCGCTTCCCCTGCGTACGCTCCGATCCCGCTTGGCTCGGTTCAATCCCGACCACGTTCCCCAGGGCTTTGGTCCCGCCGCTGCCGAGGCACGGCGTCGATCTCAGACCTGGGGTTCGCAGATGGATCTATCAGTGGATGTTGAGACGGGCTCTGCCTTATCTCAGCCTCCTTCTGATAGATCCAGTACCTCTCATCAGGGTGTGGAAGCACGCGCTGCGGTTACTTCCCCCCCGATAGAGGTACCAGTACTGCAACTATCCAGCTCTGAGGAGTTGGATGTTGTAAGTATTGAAGCTGAGTCTGAGGATTCGCCACCTCAGTCTCATGCTTTTGAAGAACTGCTCGATGTGATCACGAGAGCAGTCGACAGATTGTCTATTGAGTGGCCAGAGGATAGGCAGGACGTTCGTTCGAAAAGTAAGCTCGACGAACGCTTCCTGCCATCCCGTGCTCAGCCCCAGCGTAGGAGCCTGCCGTTTTTCCCCGATCTCCACACCGAGGTGTCGAGATCGTGGGGGAAACCAGTCTCTCACAGAGTATACACACCACACACCTCTCTATATTCATCCATTTACAAATATAAAGAGTATGGTTATGGGGAGATGCCGAAGGTGGAAGAGACGCTCGCGGGCTATCTCTCTCCAGCAACGGCATCTTCCCTGAAGGCTCCTACACTCCCCTCAAAACCAGTAAAGATGACATCTACCCTGATTCATAAATCGTATGCAGCCGCTGGTCAAGCTGCAGCGTGTCTGCATACGATGTCCATCTTACAAGCCTATCAGGCAGAATTATTAGGGGATTTAGAGGAGGGCGGGGGAATCGGTCCCGACACTGTGGCTGAACTGCGCAGAGCCACGGATGTTTCTCTCAGGGCCACCAAGGAGACCGCTAAATCTATCGGGCGGTCTATGGCAGCCCTGGTGGCCACTGAGAGGCATCTGTGGCTCAACCTGAGCGATATAAAAGACAAAGAAAAGAATGTTCTTTTAGATGCTCCGGTTTCCACTGCCGGGTTATTTGGGGATGCAGTGAATATTGCGGTTGCAAAATCTCAAGAAGCCGCTAAACAGACAGCTGCTCTCCAAAAACTTCTCCCCCGCCGTTCTTTCTATGAGGCTGCTGAGCGGGAGCAGCCTCACTCCTCTAAAAAGGGTGCTGAGCATCGTGCCACTCAAAAGCAGAGCGTGTCTTCTCGTGCTCCCCCACAAAAATCTCGGGGACACGGAGGGCGCGCTCAAACCCAGCAGTCTTCGAGGGGTAGAACGGATCTGCGGACCGTTATTACCGCCAAGAAGGCTGCTGGGAAGAAATCCTGACGTCCGAGGGCTCAGGATTAATGAGGGTAGTCCCCCCCGAAGCAGAGCGGTTAACACCTCTTTTTACGGTGCCCGTCTCTCTTCGGTACCCTCAGGGGACCGTTCTGCCAACCCTGCCGCCATCGGTGTTACAGGGCGCAGCGGTCTCCGGCGAGCACATATCTCAAGGACCACCCGGAAACGTAGTGGCCTCGGGATGCCCGCCCCCTCCGAGGAGGGTGTTAGAGCAGTCTGTTCGGTCGCTCCCTGCCGGTGCGCCGTTACAGGGCGTCTAATTGACTGCTCAACAACAACAAAATCCAGAAACCAGTCTCGAGAGGCTGGTACCTCTAGTAGAATCTTTGACAGCGTGGAAGCTACTGTCAAATGTTTCTCGTTGGGTCCTGCAGACCGTAGAAAAAGGGTATCAGATACAATTCAAGAAACGCCCACCTCGGTTTATGGGGGTCCTACCCACAGTGGTGGGCCCCGAGCAGGTTCTGGTTATGGAACAGGAAGTAAACACTCTGTTAGAGAAAGGGGCCATAGAATATGTACCTCCCTCCGACAGGGAAACCGGGTTTTACAGCCGGTACTTCATAGTTCCAAAAAAGGACGGGGGATTGCGTCCCATTTTGGATCTTCGAGTTCTGAACGAGTCAGTCATGCAGCTCAAGTTCAAAATGTTGACATTGAGACAGATCGTGCCACAGATCAGGTCCGAGGACTGGTTTGTCACGATAGATCTCAAGGACGCATATTTCCATATTTCCATCCGTCCATGTCATTGGAAGTTCCTGAGGTTTGCTTTCGGGGGCAAAGCATACCAATATCGTGTTCTTCCATTCGGCCTAGCTTTATCACCCCGCACTTTCACGAAATGCATGGATGCAGCTCTGGCGCCTCTGCGCCTTCTGGGGATTCGCATCTTGAACTACATCGACGATTGGTTGATTTTAGCTCAGTCGCATCAGTTGGCGGTTCAACATCGAGATGTTGTTCTCGCCCACATGAAAGAGCTGGGGTTACGGCTGAACGCCAAGAAGAGTGTGCTTTCTCCACTCCAGAGAACCACTTTCCTAGGCGTGGTTTGGGACTCAGTGTCGATGCAGGCGCGCCTGTCACCGCCACGTATAGAGTCCATCCTTGCAGCTGTGAAAAGTGTAAAGCTAGGCCAGCTACTCACTGTCAAACAGTTCCAGAGACTGTTGGGTCTCATGGCAGCAGCTTCCAACGTGATACCTTTTGGACTGCTGCACATGAGGCCCCTGCAGTGGTGGCTCAGGACCAGGGGGTTTTCCCCGAGGGGCAACCCATTTCGCACAATCAAGGTCACGCGGCGATGCCTACGTGCCTTGGTTATGTGGAAGAAACCTTGGTTCCTGTCCCAGGGCCCAGTGTTGGGAGCTTCTTGTCGTCGCAGACTGCTAACGACGGATGCTTCCCTCACGGGTTGGGGAGCGATCCTGGAGGGTCGCTCAGCTCAAGGTCTGTGGGAAGACCATCATCGTTCCTGGCATATCAATCGCCTAGAGATGTTAGCTGTCTTCCGGGCTCTGAGGAGCTTTGTCACAGACCTCAGGGGACACCATGTGTTAGTGCATACGGACAACACGTCGGTAGTCGCCTATATCAACCACCAAGGGGGTTTGCGCTCGCGCCCATTATCAAATCTGGCACGCCATATCCTCTTGTGGTCCCAGGGGAAGTTGCTGTCACTCAGAGCAGCCTACATCCCCGGGGTTCAGAATATAGGAGCAGACACTCTGTCGAGGCAGGGGCCGAGGCCCGGGGAATGGAGGCTCCACCCCGAGGTGGTGGAGCTGATATGGAGGGAGTTCGGCCAAGCACAAGTGGATCTGTTTGCGTCTCGAGAGACGTCTCACTGTCCACTTTGGTTCTCCCTCACGCATCCAGCTCCTCTCGGACTGGATGCTATGGTACAGGCGTGGCCGAGGCTTCGTCTGTACGCCTTTCCCCCAGTTGCTCTGCTCCCGGGAGTTCTGGAGAGGGTTCGCAGGGACCGGGTTTGCCTGCTTCTTATAGCCCCGCGCTGGCCGGGCAGAGTATGGTTTCCCGACCTTGTGTCCCTCCTCGACGGGCCTCCTCTGGAGCTACCTGTCAGGAGGGACCTTCTGTCCCAAGCAGGGGGTTCAATACTTCACCCCCGCCCAGAACTGTGGAACCTGTGGGCTTGGCCTCTGAGGGGGCCCAGCTCATAGAGTCAGGTCTCTCAACTGAGGTTGTTGAGACCATTCTACAGTCCAGAGCTCCCTCCACGAGGAAACTTTATGCCCTGAAGTGGAGAGTATTCACTTCTTGGTGTAGTGACCGTCGGCTGGACCCAGTCCACTGCCCAATTGGTACAGTGCTGGAGTTCCTGCAGGACCGGTTCACTGCAGGTCTGACCCCGTCCACTTTAAAGGTCTATGTGGCGGCCATAGGTGCTTACCACATTCCTTTGGGTGGAATGTCTGTGGGGAAGGACCCTCTGGTATCTCGTTTCCTTCGTGGCACTTGGAGGCTGAGGCCTGCAGTCCGCTCTAGGGTGCCGCCATGGGACTTGTCCATTGCTCTACAAGGCCTGTCCCTGGCCCCCTTTGAGCCCATTGAGGAGGTTTTGGAAAAGTTTCTGACTTTGAAAGCTATTTTCCTTCTTGCCATTTCTTCTCTTAAGAGAATTGGGGATATTCAAGCATTGTCGGTTGCTCCTTCCTGCTTAGAGTTTGCTCCGGGTATGGTGAAAGCTTTTCTCCATCCCAGACCAGGTTATGTCCCCAAGGTCCCCACTAATGTGGCCAGACCTATTATTCTGCAGGCCTTCTGTCCTCCTCCCTTCCAGAATGCGGACCAGGAGGCTAATAATTTGCTTTGCCCAGTTCGGGCGTTAGACGCCTACGTCCACAGAGCTGCCCTGTGGCGCAGAAGTGATCAGTTGTTTGTTTGCTTTGGCTCCCCTAACAAGGGAGGGCCGGTGTCTAAGCAAAGAATGAGCAAGTGGGTGGTCGAGGCTATCTCACTTGCTTATGAGGCGGCTGGGCAGCCTTCTCCTTTGGCTGTCCGGTCGCACTCTACAAGGAGTATGGCGGCCTCTAAGGCCCTTATTTCAGGAGTTTCTCTACAGGATGTCTGTGATGCGGCAGGCTGGTCCTCACCGCACACTTTCGTCAGGTTCTACTCTCTGGATCTAGACTCTGCTCCAGGGTCTCATGTTTTGTCATCCTAGTGCTGCTCTTCATGATTTCACACAGGACAGACATTTGTAGCTATGGAGGCGTTGGTATAGACGTTCCCATAGCGTCAAACTCGACGCAACGCGAGTTCCCTTGAAAGGGAACGCTCCGGTTACGACTGTAACCTCGGTTCCCTGAAGAGGGAACGAGCGTTGCGTCACCTTGCCATATCTCCTTCATGCCTGTCAGCACGACTTCAGACTTTACTAAGCTGTTGTTTCCTGCTTCAGGCCGGCTTTTTAGCTTCCTGGTACGTGACGTCACCCGCCTCTGACGTCCCGCTACACCATTGGACTGATTTTACATGTGCTTCAAGACGTCATCACGCAAAGCGTTCCCATAGCGTCAAACTCGACGCAACGCTCGTTCCCTCTTCAGGGAACCGAGGTTACAGTCGTAACCGGAGCGTTTTACTTACTCAAACATGTTCTGAGGGCAGAAAGGAAAATGATTGGTTTACAGCTTCAACCAATGAAACTGAAGCAAGGGCGGGGTTTAGACGTTTGAATTTGAGATGCGCTGCGGAGGGATTCTTGAGGAATAGTCGGGAAAAAAAGACAGATGTTTGTGGGAGAACGCATTTATTGCAAGGTAAGTGAATTTACTACTATATTTTGTTACAATTCAACATCCTCTAAAGTTTACTAAGATAATAAGAGAACATTTAAAAATTCACAGGACTAATCATCGTCTAAATATCGTATTGTAGGCTATGCATTTTGATTTGACTGTTTCATCAGTCGACCAAAACAAAGCTGCTTATGGGGTAACTGGTGTAAAACATGCTTTTCCAATGCTACCTCGCTGTCTGTTAAATTGATATGCGAGAACAGAACTTTTCAAATTTTCCGCGATATTTCAACGGTCAAAATGATACATCTCCCGCCTTAGCGCTGCTCTCAGGGCAGGAGCTCGATATAAATTGCTGTTATTTTTAGTGTATTACGCCCTGCTCTCAGGGCAGGAGCTTGATATATTCAAATTGCTGTTATTTTAGTGTATTACGCGCTGCTCTCAGGGCAGGAGTACTCAATAGATTAAAATCGCTGTTATTTTTAGTTTATTACGTGCTGCTCTCAGGGCAGGAGTACTCAATAGATTAAAATCGCTGTTATTTTTAGTTTATTACGTGCTGCTCTCAGGGCAGGAGTACTCAATAGATTCAAATCGCTGTTATTTTAGTGTATTACGCGCTGCTCTCAGGGCAGGAGTACTCGATAGATTCAAATCGCTGTTATTTTAGTGTATTACGCGCTGCTCTCAGGGCAGGAGTACTCAATAGATTCAAATCGCTGTTATTTTAGTGTATTACGCGCTGCTCTCAGGGCAGGAGTACTCAATAGATTCAAATCGCTGTTATTTTAGTGTATTACGCGCTGCTCTCAGGGCAGGAGTACTCAATAGATTCAAATCGCTGTTATTTTAGTGTATTACGCGCTGCTCTCAGGGCAGGAGTACTCAATAGATTCAAATCGCTGTTATTTTAGTGTATTACGCGCTGCTCTCAGGGCAGGAGTACTCAATAGATTCAAATCGCTGTTATTTTAGTGTATTACGCGCTGCTCTCAGGGCAGGAGTACTCAATAGATTCAAATCGCTGTTATTTTTAGTGTATTACGCGCTGCTCTCAGGGCAGGAGTACTCAATAGATTCAAATCGCTGTTATTTTTAGTGTATTACGCGCTGCTCTCAGGGCAGGAGTACTCAATAGATTCAAATCGCTGTTATTTTTAGTGTATTTACGCGCTGCTCTCAGGGCAGGAGTACTCAATAGATTCAAATCGCTGTTATTTTAGTGTATTACGCGCTGCTCTCAGGGCAGGAGCACTCAATAGATTCAAATCACTTTTTTTGTGTATTACGCGCTGCTCTCAGGGCAGGAGTACTCAATACATTCAAATCGCTGTTATTTTAGTGTATTACGTGCTGCTCTCAGGGCAGGAGTACTCAATAGATTCAAATCGCTGTTATTTTAGTGTATTACACGCTGCTCTCAGGGCAGGAGTACTCAATAGATTCAAATCGCTGTTATTTTAGTGTATTACACGCTGCTCTCAGGGCAGGAGTACTCAATAGATTCAAATCGCTGTTATTTTAGTGTATTACGCGCTGCTCTCAGGGCAGGAGTACTCAATAGATTCAAATCGCTGTTATTTTTAGTGTATTATGTGCTGCTCTCTGGACAGGAGTACTCAATAGATTCAAATCGCTGTTATTTTAGTGTATTACGCGCTGCTCTCAGGGCAGGAGTACTCAGATTCAAATCACAGTTATTTTTGTGTATTACGCGCTGCTCTCAGGGCAGGATTACTCAATATATTCAAATCGCTGTTATTTTTAGTGTATTATGCGCTGCTCTCAGGGCAGGAGTACTCAATAGATTCAAATCGCTGTTATTTTAGTGTATTACGCGCTGCTCTCAGGGCAGGAGTACTCAATAGATTCAAATCGCTGTTATTTTAGTGTATTACGCGCTGCTCTCAGGGCAGGAGTACTCAATAGATTCAAATCACTGTTATTTTAGTGTATTACACGCTGCTCTCAGGGCAGGAGTACTCAATAGATTCAAATCGCTGTTATTTTAGTGTATTACGCGCTGCTCTCAGGGCAGGAGTACTCAATAGATTCAAATCGCTGTTATTTTTAGTGTATTATGTGCTGCTCTCAGGGCAGGAGTACTCAATAGATTCAAATCGCTGTTATTTTAGTGTATTACGCGCTGCTCTCAGGGCAGGAGTACTCAATAGATTCAAATCAGTTATTTTTGTGTATTACGCGCTGCTCTCAGGGCAGGAGTACTCAATATATTCAAATCGCTGTTATTTTTAGTGTATTATGCGCTGCTCTCAGGGCAGGAGTACTCAGATTCAAATCGCTGTTATTTTAGTGTATTACGCGCTGCTCTCAGGGCAGGAGTACTCAATAGATTCAAATCGCTGTTATTTTAGTGTATTACGCGCTGCTCTCAGGGCAGGAGTACTCAATAGATTCAAATCGCTGTTATTTTTGTGTATTATGCGCTGCTCTCAGGGCAGGAGTACTCAATAGATTCAAATCGCTGTTATTTTTGTGTATTATGCGCTGCTCTCAGGGCAGGAGTACTCAATAGATTCAAATCGCTGTTATTTTTGTGTATTATGCGCTGCTCTCAGGGCAGGAGTACTCAATAGATTCAAATCGCTGTTATTTTTAATGTATTACACGCTGCTCTCAGGGCAGGAGTACTCAATAGATTCAAATCGCTGTTATTTTTGTGTATTACGCGCTGCTCTCAGGGCAGGAGTACTCAATAGATTCAAATCACTTGTTTTGTGTATTACGCGCTGCTCTCAGGGCAGGAGTACTCAATAGATTCAAATCACTTGTTTTGTGTATTACGCGCTGCTCTCAGGGCAGGAGTACTCAATAGATTCAAATCGCTGTTATTTTTGTGTATTATGCGCTGCTCTCAGGGCAGGAGTACTCAATAGATTCAAATCGCTGTTATTTTTAATGTATTACACGCTGCTCTCAGGGCAGGAGTACTCAATAGATTCAAATCGCTGTTATTTTAGTGTATTACGCGCTGCTCTCAGGGCAGGAGTACTCAATAGATTCAAATCACTTGTTTTGTGTATTACGCGCTGCTCTCAGGGCAGGAGTACTCAATAGATTCAAATCACTTGTTTTGTGTATTACGCGCTGCTCTCAGGGCAGGAGTACTCAATAGATTCAAATCGCTGTTATTTTAGTGTATTACGCGCTGCTCTCAGGGCAGGAGTACTCAATAGATTCAAATCGCTGTTATTTTAGTGTATTACGCGCTGCTCTCAGGGCAGGAGTACTCAATAGATTCAAATCGCTGTTATTTTTAATGTATTACACGCTGCTCTCAGGGCAGGAGTACTCAATAGATTCAAATCGCTGTTATTTTAGTGTATTACGCGCTGCTCTCAGGGCAGGAGTACTCAATAGATTCAAATCGCTGTTATTTTAGTGTATTACGCGCTGCTCTCAGGGCAGGAGTACTCAATAGATTCAAATCGCTGTTATTTTTGTGTATTACGCGCTGCTCTCAGGGCAGGAGTACTCCGATTCAAATTGACTTCAACATGCACTAACTGTGATAAGCACAATTTATTTAATGTTTAGTGCTGTTTTGAGGGCATTATAAATGTATTTTAGCTTAAAGATCTTAAGTTTTTTACAAGTAATTTTATTTGTTTACATTGGTACCACGTTACCAAGTTTACTCTACAAAAGAAATAGTCCAGGAAATATTTTAAAATGAGGATGTTCATTGTGCAATATCCAAAACTGAAGCTTTTAGGTGAAATACATTTTACGTTTTGTTTTTTTATGACTATCAGCTTACATTGAAACCAACATCTTTATGTAATTCATTTGCAGGAAGACCTACACTTCTGGAGAATTTTAGGAGGAACTGACAGACATTTGACCAGGCGACCCATAGCGTTGGGCCTGGTTTAACGGGAAGCCCATTCAAGTTCAATGAATGACACCCGTCTAAAAGAAAAATAATAAAGCAATTAAAAACCTCTAAGAATAATGATATGAGCTAGTTAAAAGTAAAACAGTTTAATGATAGGCTACATCTTTGCTCTGCATTTTTTTGTGATATATTTCTGTTTTATACATTTAATTCACTGGAAATGTTTTGTAATACTATAAAAAAGGAAAGTCATAATTATGCTTGAATTGGTTATTTTGCAAAATTGGACCAAAAGACAGTTCAATAAAAATATAATTAGTAAACTAGTAATCAATTTTTGTTCAGTCATTAAATTAAATCAAAATTCCATACATTTGTAAGGATTGAAGGGTTACTACAAATTTAAGAATCTATTTCAGATATGCTTCCTTACATAACATCACGGTGAAGAATACTGATTTTAGCATTTGAGGTTTTAATTTAGATAGTATATAAACTGATAAAGTGATTATTGAGTTTACAGCAAGATATTCCTGCCCGACCTGGTTTTCCTTTGTAAGTTAAATGAGTCAGATCACGGAGACGCTAACCTATTGTCTTTAATGGCCCTTGGAGCAAGAGCCACAGTCCAGACGTTGAATCGTTTGGCTGATTGGATTAGCACATATGCATTTGAGTGGTTATGCTGATTGGATTGAGACTGCCGGTCTGGGGCGGGTTCCTTAACCTGTATACTCATTTACATGCTTTGAATTTGTCTCCACCTTCAAAAGTCCCTTCTCCTAAATGCCTATAAGACACCATGTAAATTTATGTTAGATTAGACTGTTTGGAAGAAATGCAGCAACGTCCTTAAAGAATATAACTTCTTGAATGTATCCCAAACGTCTCCTGGTTTTGCTGAAGAAGTTTACAACAGGATGGATTTCCTACAGGGGTTCAGGCTGCTAGACTGCCGAATGACTAAAGAAACGTTATCAGTAAGATGGTGGAAAACTGTAGATTTCTTGTCTATTACCACCCACTGCTACTTATATCAACAACGGAAATAAGCGTAGTTACAAGTTGTAACAACAGCTAAATATGTGGCAGATTGCTGCTATAGAGTGACGATATTGTTTTGCAATAGGTAGCACTTCAAAGTCAATACCTAATCAAAACTAGTTAGCACATTATATGTAATTGAAAGGGTCTAATGACACTATATATGGCTACACTTAAAGTTACAAAATAGATGTGATGATAAAAACTTATCCCATCCCAAAATACCATTAATTGTACCCCCCATGTATGTAAAGTGTTACCTAAGAGATATAAAGAGAGGGAGAGGGTGTAGAAAGAGACAAAGAGAGCCAGAGAATAAAAGGGACAGAGAAACTGTTATAATCTTTGATGCCTTCCTTGACCATGTGTCTGTAACCCAAAAGTGAGACGTTCAAATCGACTAGTCAGATAATTACAATTTCCCCCATTGTAAAAGGTGTGACAATTCGTAGACCCCCGAAGTACACACATTTTGACCTACAGGCCTTGAGCACTGTCAGCACCTCTGCCTTTAGGAATTCCAAATGGTACCCTGGGGTAAGAAAGGGGAATTGAAACAGTAAAAGAAAATGTTTTTGTTCATTTTCAAATATCTTTAATTATTTTCAATCTTACACTTTTCCACACAGACTTAAAATTGCAATCCTCTCTAGATTTTTCTAACCATATTAAACAATGATTCATAAAACATTATATTTTTGGTATACAGTACAATCAGTACAAAAGTTTTCTGGAAGTGATAAGCACTAACAGGATGAGAAGAAACCTAAAATGCTTTATAACCTGTGTGGTTTGATGTTGCATGACCACTAAGTTAAATGGTAGTCTGCTCCTTTATCTGTTGCTGGTAGAGGGGTAAATGCACATTAATGTAGTGATATTCAAAAGAGACTTGCTTATGATAAAGACAAACAATCTCTAAATGATCCCTAAACTTTTGCCATGAATTCAATCTGCTTTTGATAAATGTTTTTTTAGAAAATCTTAATTTTATATTTTGGAAAACAGAATGGTGGGAAAAGTATGGAAACAAAAATATTTTTCCATATTTGGAAATTACTCAAATCAAATGCCAAACTTTTCCAAATTGCCTAGGAACCCTGAAATTAAGTGTCTTTGTTTCTCTGCAATACTCAGTGGAAAAATAAGTATTTGAACATAGATCCACATTTTGCAATCACATTTATGCATCACAAAGTCAACACTGAGATTGTGTGCTTGTATCAGGTGGAACCAAACGCTCAGGCATCTTCAGTGTTGGCTCCTTTTGTTCATCCAGTTTCTGCCAGCTCATTCAGGTAACTGCAGAATGAAATAAAAGAACAAGTTAATAATGGACCGAAAAGAAATGGTCTACTTATGTAACAACAAAACGATTAAAAATAATCTAATATACCCTTAAAAATGTGTAGGGCTATAGATTTACTAGACTATAAAACCAGCAAAAATATAAACAGAAAAAAAAAGAAAAAAAAAAAAGAGTATTTTGTAATGTATATTTTGGTATTGTGGGACAACTTTGCTTTAGTTTTACAAAAGTGATGCCCTGAAGAATGCCCTGGGAGCTGACAGACATTTTTTTTGAATGTTTTTTATGAGTGATGTTTTTTTTTTTTAAGAATTAACAGTGATTAGTTATAGAGAAAAATATAATTATTCTAGAACTGAGCTTAGTGTATCAAATTATTAGAGAACATAGTATCAATACTACTGTATATTCCTGCAATACATGAATACTACAGGACTTCATTTCTAGGAAAATGCAAAGCAATTAGAATCTCTTGAGTACTCCTGCCCTGAGAGCAGCGCGTAATACACTAAAATAACAGCAATTTGAATATATTGAGTACTCCTGCCCTGAGAGCAGCGCGTAATACACTAAAAATAACAGCGATTTGAATCTATCGAGTACTCCTGCCCTGAGAGCAGTGCGTAATATAACAGTGATTTGAATCTATCGAGTACTCCTGCCCTGAGAGCAGTGCGTAATATAACAGTGATTTGAATCTATTGAGTACTCCTGCCCTGAGAGCAGCGCATAATACACTAAAATAAAAGCGATTTAGCAGCGCATAATACACTAAAATAAAAGCGATTTGAATCTATTGAGTACTCCTGCCCTGAGAGCAGCGCATAATACACTAAAATAAAAGCGATTTAGCAGCGCATAATACACTAAAATAAAAGCGATTTGAATCTATTGAGTACTCCTGCCCTGAGAGCAGTGCGTAATATAACAGTGATTTGAATCTATCGAGTACTCCTGCCCTGAGAGCAGTGCGTAATATAACAGTGATTTGAATCTATTGAGTACTCCTGCCCTGAGAGCAGCGCATAATACACTAAAATAAAAGCGATTTAGCAGCGCATAATACACTAAAATAAAAGCGATTTGAATCTATTGAGTACTCCTGCCCTGACAGCAGTGCATAATACACTAAAATAACAGTGATTTGAATCTATTGAGTACTCCTGCCCTGAAAGCAGCGCGTAATACACTAAAATAACAGCGATTTGAATCTATTGAGTACTCCTGCCCTGAGAGCAGCTCGTAATACACTAAAAATAACAGCAATTTGAATCTATTGAGTACTCCTGCCCTGAGAGCAGCGCATAATACACTAAAATAAAAGCGATTTGAATCTATTGAGTACTCCTGCCCTGAGAGCAGCGCGTAATACACTAAAATAACAGCGATTTGAATCTATTGAGTACTCCTGCCCTGAGAGCAGCGCATAATACACTAAAATAACAGTGATTTGAATCTATTGAGTACTCCTGCCCTGAAAGCAGCGCGTAATACACTAAAATAACAGCGATTTGAATCTATTGAGTACTCCTGCCCTGAGAGCAGCTCGTAATACACTAAAAATAACAGCAATTTGAATCTATTGAGTACTCCTGCCCTGAGAGCAGCGTGTAATACACTGAAAATAAAAGTGATTTGAATCTATTGAGTGCTCCTGCCCTGAGAGCAGCGCATAATACACTAAAATAACAGCGATTTGAATCTATTGAGTACTCCTGCCCTGAGAGCAGCGTGTAATACACTGAAAATAAAAGTGATTTGAATCGATTGAGTACTCCTGCCCTGAGAGCAGCGCGTAATACACTAAAAATAACAGCAATTTGAATCTATTGAGTGCTCCTGCCCTGAGAGCAGCGCGTAATACACTAAAATAACAGCAATTTGAATCTATTGAGTACTCCTGCCCTGAGAGCAGCGCGTAATACACTAAAAATAACAGCGATTTGAATCTATTGAGTACTCCTGCCCTGAGAGCAGCGCATAATACACTAAAAATAACAGCGATTTGAATCTATTGAGTACTCCTGCCCTGAGAGCAGCGCATAATACACTAAAATAAAAGCGATTTGAATCTATTGAGTACTCCTGCCCTGAGAGCAGCGCGTAATACACTAAAATAACAGCGATTTGAATCTATTGAGTACTCCTGCCCTGAGAGCACTAAAATAACAGCGATTTGAATCTATTGAGTACTCCTGCCCTGAGAGCAGCACGTAATACACTAAAATAACAGCGATTTGAATCTATTGAGTACTCCTGCCCTGAGAGCAGCGCATAATACACTAAAATAAAAGCGATTTGAATCTATTGAGTACTCCTGCCCTGAGAGCAGCGCGTAATACACTAAAAATAACAGCAATTTGAATCTATTGAGTACTCCTGCCCTGAGAGCAGCGCATAATACACTAAAATAAAAGCGATTTGAATCTATTGAGTACTCCTGCCCTGAGAGCAGCGCGTAATACACTAAAAATAACAGCGATTTGAATCTATTGAGTACTCCTGCCCTGAGAGCAGCGCATAATACACTAAAAATAACAGCGATTTGAATCTATTGAGTACTCCTGCCCTGAGAGCAGCGCGTAATACACTAAAAATAACAGCGATTTGAATCTATTGAGTACTCCTGCCCTGAGAGCAGCGCATAATACACTAAAATAAAAGCGATTTAGCAGCGCATAATACACTAAAATAAAAGCGATTTGAATCTATTGAGTACTCCTGCCCTGAGAGCAGCGCATAATACACTAAAATAAAAGCGATTTGAATCTATTGAGTACTCCTGCCCTGAGAGCAGCGCATAATACACTAAAATAACAGCGATTTGAATCTATTGAGTACTCCTGCCTAGAGGTGGGCGATATATCGTTTAGACGATAATATCCAAATTGTTGTCTGGACGATATGCAAAATTGGGATATCGAATATTTCATAATTTGTACAATCCGACCCCCCAAACATGAAAAGAGCTGAAAGAAGTTAAAGAGAAAACAAATAACGCACACTATAACATTCTAAACAATTATATGTAGCGATTTTTAACACTGTAGTGCAGTACTATTCCCGGAAGCAACGAGTGGCCCAGCCCATGGTCCCGTGTCGTCAAAAACGCACGAAATAGTGCGCGCAGAAGCACATGCGCAAAACCGTTTTGTAAAATGAAATAAGAATTATTTTTATTTTATAATATGTCATTTTACAAAATGACATTTTTCAAACCTACGTTTTGCGCATTTGCTCCTGCGCGCACTTTTTCAGTCACAATACAGCAATCAGAGGAGGACGCGCTGAAAACTGTAATGCTGTTCTCTTCCTTCATAAATGGGGAAGGTTTGAGTTGCAGAGGAATTTGTGACTTTTTCACCTGTTCAACCACATCAAAGTTTCGTAATTAGTAAGTCCGTGCTTTTTCTCTTTTTGTTCTTATGTGCTGAAGGGCTGCTGTGCCTTGGTGAAACGGTGTTTGTACGTCAAGAGCTCTTTTCCAAAACGCCATAAACCTAAAAAGCTGCCTCAAAGAACCAGCAAAAGTAATGATTATGTAAAATATTGCAATAAGACATTTTAATTGTTTATTAATTTCTGTGTCGGCTGCAAAGATGAAGTTTATGATAGGCTATTCTATTGACTCGCGATCTTTGCAGTAGGCTAGTGAACGCACCGGAGAAATGCACATTTATTAGGCTTCATAGTTTTATTTTTATTTTTATGTATTAAATCCAGAAATTGGTAATGAAAAAAAATATTAAAACTAAGATACAATTAATACAAAACGAAATTCGTTTTAAAGAAAGGCTTTGTGCTTTCTGTTTTGAGGTCTCTGTGAAAGTTTGAAAGTCTTTTAGACGTAATATTGTTTTTTCCTCATAAATGCAAACACGAAAAATAAAAGACAAAAGACTTTTTTTTAAAAAAGACAAACCATCAATTTTTGAAAAAAAAAAAAAAAAAAAAAGATGGATTTAGCGTTTTGGGGAAAAAATTGAGGGATTTATAGCGTTTTGAAAAGAACATTTTTTACTTTGAATTTATCATCAACAATATTGTTGTTTGATTTAATAATCACTGTTGCAAGAGGTGCCTAGTTCCGTTTTTTTTTTGTGTGTGTGTGTTTTTTGTAAGTGCACAAAGTAGGGGCTAACTCAGATTCTGTTTAGTTAGCTCCTTTATTGTTTTTGTTTTTTTTCTATAGCCTACAATAATAAGTCAAATGCAGCAAGTCAAAAGACAAACTGGACCTTCTTTGCCAGTTTGCTCACATTTCTTTGAAGGATGGCAAAAATATCGTCTGAATATCGATATCGAGATATTGGAAAAAAATATCGAGATATTCATTTTTGTCAATATCTCCCACCCCTACTCCTGCCCTGAGAGCAGCGCGTAATACACTAAAATAACAGCGATTTGAATATATTGAGTACTCCTGCCCTGAGAGCAGCGCGTAATACACTAAAAATAACAGCGATTTGAATCTATTGAGTACTCCTGCCCTGAGAGCAGCGCATAATACACTAAAAATAACAGCGATTTGAATCTATTGAGTACTCCTGCCCTGAGAGCAGCGCATAATACACTAAAATAAAAGCGATTTGAATCTATTGAGTACTCCTGCCCTGAGAGCAGCGCATAATACACTAAAAATAACAGCGATTTGAATCTATTGAGTACTCCTGCCCTGAGAGCAGCGCGTAATACACTAAAAATAACAGCGATTTGAATCTATTGAGTACTCCTGCCCTGAGAGCAGCGCATAATACACTAAAATAAAAGCGATTTAGCAGCGCATAATACACTAAAATAAAAGCGATTTGAATCTATTGAGTACTCCTGCCCTGAGAGCAGCGCATAATACACTAAAATAAAAGCGATTTGAATCTATTGAGTACTCCTGCCCTGAGAGCAGCGCATAATACACTAAAATAACAGCGATTTGAATCTATTGAGTACTCCTGCCCTGAGAGCAGCGCGTAATACACTAAAATAACAGCGATTTGAATATATTGAGTACTCCTGCCCTGAGAGCAGCGCGTAATACACTAAAAATAACAGCGATTTGAATCTATTGAGTACTCCTGCCCTGAGAGCAGCGCATAATACACTAAAAATAACAGCGATTTGAATCTATTGAGTACTCCTGCCCTGAGAGCAGCGCATAATACACTAAAATAAAAGCGATTTGAATCTATTGAGTACTCCTGCCCTGAGAGCAGCGCGTAATACACTAAAATAACAGCGATTTGAATCTATTGAGTACTCCTGCCCTGAGAGCAGCGCATAATACACTAAAATAACAGTGATTTGAATCTATTGAGTACTCCTGCCCTGAAAGCAGCGCGTAATACACTAAAATAACAGCAATTTGAATCTATTGAGTACTCCTGCCCTGAGAGCAGCGCATAATACACTAAAATAAAAGCGATTTGAATCTATTGAGTACTCCTGCCCTGAGAGCAGCGCATAATACACTAAAATAAAAGCGATTTGAATCTATTGAGTACTCCTGCCGAGAGCAGCACGTAATAAAAATAACAGCGATTTTAATCTATTGTGTACCCCTGCCCTGAGAGCAGCGGGTAATACACTAAAATAACAGCAATTTGAATATATCGAGCTCTCCTGCCCTGAGAGCAGCGCGTAATACACTAAAAATAACAGCGATTTGAATCTATTGAGTACTCCTGCCCTGAGAGCAGCACGTAATAAACTAAAAATAACAGCGATTTTAATCTATTGAGTACTCCTGCCCTGAGAGCAGCGGGTAATACACTAAAATAACAGAGAGGGGGTAAAATCTTTGCGTGGCAGGGGGAGCTGCCACTCGACCAGTCACGGATATATGCGCCTGCCACTGCCTTATATGCGCCGGCCACTCGACCAGTCACAGATATATGCGCCGGCCACTCGACCAGTCACAGATATGCGCCTGCCACTGCGTTATATGCGCCGGCCACTCGACCAGTCACGGATATATGCGCCGGCCACTCGAACTTACACAATATGTAAGGTTTAAAAAAACAAAACAAATGCAGCGCGCATCTCGTGGCTCTATTAGCATCGCGCCGGCCATACCAGCCACACAATCTCTCACGGTTTACATCTATCACACACTCCTAATCATACACAAAAGCACACATACAGTGCAATACATATCTTATTAGCCTATTTCTCATCTTATCTGTTTTTTTATTTGCTCTTTTTACCCATATGGGAGCGCGCTCGTGACTAAGCGAAGCGTCGCACCAGCCACACGATCTCTCGCTGTTTACGGCCACTCCAGCCACACGATCTCTCACTGTTTACATCTATCAGACACTCCTAATGATACACGAGAGCACAAAAACAGTACAATACAGATCTTATTTACCTATTTCTCAACTAAATCTTATATTCTTTTCGCTCTTTTTACCCGTATGGGAGCGCGCTCGTGGCTAAGCGAAGCGTCGCACCAGCCACACGATCTCTCGCTGTTTACGGCCACTCCAGCCACACGATCTCTCACTGTTTACATCTATCAGATACTCCTAATGATACACAAAAGCACACATACAGTGCAATACATATCTTATTTACCTATTTCTCATCTTATCTTGTTTTTTATTTGCTCTTTTTACCCGTATATGTGAGTGCGCGCTCGTGGCTCTATAGCATCGCGCCGGCGCTACCAGCCACACAATCTCTCACTGTTTTTTACATCTATCAGACACTCGATACACGAGAGCACACAGACAGTGCAATACAGATTTTATTTAACTATTTCTCATCTAAATCTTATTTTTATTCGCTCTTTTTACCCGTATGGGAGCGCGCGCTCGTGGCTCTATTAGCATCGCGCCGGCCATACCAGCCACACAATCTCTACTGTTTACATCTTCCAGACACTCCTATTGATACACGAGAGCACACAGACAGTGCAATACAGATCTTATTGACCTATTTCTCAACTAAATCTTACTTTTTATTCGCTCTTTTTACCCGTACTGTGCGCGCTCGTGGCTCTATAGCATCGCGCCGGCCATACCAGCCACACGATCTCTCGCTTACGGCCACTACCAGCCACACAATCTCTCAATGTTTACATCTTTCAGACACTCCTAATGATACACGAGAGCACACAGACAGTGCAATACATATCTTATTTACCTATTTCTCAACTAAATCTTATTTTTTTATTCGCTCTTTTTACCCGTACTGTGCGCGCTCGTGGCTCTATTGCATCGCGCCGGCCATACCAGCCACACAATCTCTCACTGTTTACATCTATCAGACACTCCTAATGATACACAAAAGCACACATACAGTGCAATACATATCTTATTTAGCTATTTCTCATTGTATCTGTTTTTTTATGTGCTCTTCATACCCGTATGGGAGCGCGTTCGTGGCTAAGCGAAGCGTCGCACCAGCCACACGATCTCTCGCTGTTTACGGCCACTACCAGCCACACGATCTCTCACTCTTTACATCTATCAGACACTCCTAATGATACACAAAAGCACACATACAGTGCAATACATATCTTATTTACCTATTTCTCAACTTAACTTGTTTTTTTATTTGCTCTTTTTACCCGTATATGGGAGTGCGCGATCGCTGCTCGTGGCTCTATTAGAAACGCGCCGGCCACTACCAGCCACACGATCTCTCACTGTTTACATCTATCAGACACTCCTAATGATACACGAGACCACACAAAGACAGTGCAATATAAATCTTACCTATTTCTCACGTTATCTTGTTTGTTATTCTTGTTTGTCTGCTTAATTATTTTTATCCCCGTATATTTTAATATATTTATATTTTTAATATATTTTTATTCTGAATTTTGCACACATAAGTTGAAAGGCATTTGTTTGTGCATGCATAGTAAAACATATCTGCAACATTTATCAAGTTCACTGATAATTATGCGTGCATTTATTATTATCTTAATGAATAATGTAACAAGGACCAGGCACGGCGTCATGGGTGGGCCTGACGGGCCTAGGCCCACCCACTTTTCAACAGACCCACCCAAAAAATAACTAAAAAATAATAATTAATATATTCTAATTTTGTCAAGAAAGAATTATAAAAAAATCGTTAATAAGCTCATAATTTGTACTAAAATAGTCTAAATGTTTAGTTTTAAAAACAATTTTAAAAAGCTGTCTATGTCTATTTTGATGTTTCTGCTCAAGTTCAGCAGACAGTTCGGGTTTGTTCCGATCAGAGCTCGTGAGTGGAGAGCGCATTTCTGAATATTCCGCTCCGCTCGTTCATTCCGTAGGGTCGCTTGCTCAACCCAGAATGGCCTGCTGGTTCGAAAATATGTGGAATAAGGGCTGCCTCCGACTAATTTTCGACTAGTAGTTGTTCATTTAAGCCATTCGTGGACAAATCGCCGCTTTAAATAGGCTATAGCCTACAGGATAATAAGCGTTATGACCGCACGCATAAAGCTTGCCACAAAGAACCGGTTAAAGTAATGATTATGAATGTATCTAAATTAGCAAGGAGACATTTAATTGTTTAGTAATAAACTGGTGTTTTCTGTGTCGCTGCAAAGATGAAGTTGACGATGCAGACTCGCATGAACGCCAGAGAGAAATGTACATTTCATATGGATTATATAATCAGAGAGTAGCCTATAGCCTATTTATTTTGGTTTTAATATTTTCGTTTAAAAGTAGACATTTCAAGCTTTCTGTAATATATAGCCTATATTTCTCAAATCTGTGAGGCACAAGCTGAGTTTCGGCGCCTTCCAGTTCACATGCAATGCAAGTGATCGTGTCGGCGCCTTATTACATTGTCTTATTTATTAAATACGGGCAATTGATTGATAAAACATTGATCAAAATTAAGATACAATTTATACAAAACGAAAATCTTTTAAAAAGAGTTTTCTATAAAACAAAACGTCAAATGAAGTCGTCAAAATCATGTTTTACCAAAAACAGCGCCGTTGCTAGGAGGGCGCCAGCGCCTCTGGATGATAGCCCTGAAGACGCCTAGCAATGATATACCTTTAGTGGTAGTATACCTTTAGTTAAGTTATACCTCAAGAGTCTTCGTAGCGCGCTAAGAGACAATGTTATCGGAAAATGCAGCCCAGGTATGATGCGTATGATGCGTAACGGAGATTCCAATTCCTTCTTTGGTCAGAACCGGAGAGCGATCGCGGATAGGTCTGTCCTATGCACCGAAACTTTTAACAATGCAACAAAATATTTAAAGAGCATCAAGCTATTAAAATCTATATTATGTATACGCACAGATAATATAATAGTAGGCTATATTAGTAAATATTTTTTATTAGGTTAAGCAGTGATTGGATAACGTTTTTTTTTTTTTTTTTTTTTTTTATTTAACGTTTTTAATTTAAGGCCCACCCGGTCTGGCCCATCCAAAACTGGAATCCTGGCGCCGTGCCTGACAAGGACGAAGCATGTAAACTGCGTTGTTTGTTTAGAATGGAATGATCGCAAATAGATCCAAATGAAGAAACGTACAAAACCATAGTAGAAAATGGATGGGCCCGGACCTAAGGCCCAATGGTAGCGCCGCGGCTGCTCTCGTGTATCATTAGGAGTGTCTGAAAGATGTAAATAGTGATAGATCGTGTGGCTGGTAGTGGCCGGCGCGTTTCTAGAGCGCGCGAACTCCCATACGGGTAAAAAGAGCGAATACAAATAAGATTTAGATGAGAAATAGGTAAATAAGATCTGTATTGCACTGTATGTGTGCTCTCCTGTATCATTAGGAGTGTCTGAAAGATGTAAACATTGAGAGATTGTGTGGCTGGTAGTGGCCGTTAACAGCGAGAGATCGTGTGGCTGGTATGGCCGGCGCGATGCTATAGAGCCACGAGCGCGCACAGTAGGCTACGGGTAAAAAGAGCGCACGAAAAATAAGATTTAGTTGAGAAATAGGTAAATAAGATCTGTATTGCACTGTTTTTGTGCTCTCGTGTATCATTAGGAGTGTCTGAAAGATGTAAACATTGAGAGATTGTGTGGCTGGTAGTGGCCGTAAACAGCGAGAGATCGTGTGGCTGGTATGGCCGGCGCGATGCTATAGAGCCACGAGCGCGCACAATACGGGTAAAAAGAGCGAATAAAAAATAAGATTTAGTTGAGAAATAGGTAAATAAGATCTGTATTGCACTGTCTGTGTGCTCTCGTGTATCATTAGGAGTGTCTGAAAGATGTAAACAGTGAGAGATTGTGTGGCTGGTAGTGGCCGTAAACAGCGAGAGATCGTGTGGCTGTTATGGCCGGCGCGATGCTATAGAGCCACGAGCGCGCACAGTACGGTTAAAAAGAGCGAATAAAAAATAAGATTTAGTTGAGAAATAGGTAAATAAGATCTGTATTTCACTGTCTACGTGCTCTCGTGTATGATTAGGAGTGTCTGATAGATGTAAACAGTGAAAGATCGTGTGGCTGGTAGTGGCCGGCGCGTTTCAAATAGAGCCACGAGCGCGCACAATACGGGTAAAAAGAGCGAATAAAAAATAAGATTTAGTTAAGAAATAGGTAAATAAGATCTGTATTGCACTGTCTGCGTGCTCTCGTGTATGATTAGGAGTGTCTGATAGATGTAAACAGCGAGAGATCGTGTGGCTGGTATGGCCGGCGCGATGCTATAGAGCCACGAGCGCGCACAATACTGGTAAAAAGAGCGAATAAAAAATATGATTTAGTTGAGAAATAGGTCAATACGATCTGTATTGCACTGTCTATGTGCTCTCGTGTATCATTAGTGTCTGAAAGATGTAAACAGTGAGAGATTGTGTGGCTGGTAGTGGCCGTAAACAGCGAGAGATCGTGTGGCTGGTATGGCCGGCGCGATGCTATAGAGCCACGAGCGCGCACAATACGGGTAAAAAGAGCGAATAAAAAATATGATTTAGTTGAGAAATAGGTAAACAAGATCTGTATTGCACTGTCTGTGTGCTCTCGTGTATCATTAAGAGTGTCTGAAAGATGTAAACAGTGAGAGATTGTGTGGCTGGTAGTGGCCGTAAACAGCGAGAGATCGTGTGGCTGGTATGGCCGGCGCGATGCTATAGAGCCACGAGCGCGCACAATACGGGTAAAAAGAGCGAATAAAAAATATGATTTAGTTGAGAAATAGGTAAATAAGATCTGTATTGCACTGTCTGTGTGCTCTCGTGTATCATTAGGAGTGTCTGATAGATGTAAACAGTGAGAGATCGTGTGGCTGGTATGGCCGGCGCGATGCTATAGAGCCACGAGACGCGCACAATACGGGTAAAAAGAGCGAATAAAAAATATGATTTAGTTGAGAAATAGGTCAAGATCTGTATTGCACTGTCTGCGTGCTCTCGTGTATGATTAGGAGTGTCTGATATATGTAAACAGTGAGAGATCGTGTGGCTGGTAGTGGCTGGCGCGATGCTAATAGAGCCACGAGACGCGCGCTGCATTTGTTTTGTTTTTTTAAACCTTACATATTGTGTAAGTTCGAGTGGCTGGCGCATATCCATGACTGGTCGAGTGGCAGGCGCATATAACGCAGTGGCAGGCGCATATATCTGTGACTGGTCGAGTGGCAGGCGCATATAACGCAGTGGCAGGCGCATATATCTGTGACTGGTCGAGTGGCAGGCGCATATAACGCAGTGGCAGGCGCATATATCTGTGACTGGTCGAGTGGCAGGCGCATATATCCGTGACTGGTCGAGTGGCCGGCGCATATAACGCAGTGGCAGGCGCATATATCCGTGACTGGTCGAGTGGCAGCTCCCCCTGCCACGCAAAGATTTTACCCCTACAGAAATAACGTACTCGGTTACTAACGTAACCTCGGTTCTCTCTAGAAGAGGGAACGAGTACTGCGTTCGTAGAACGCTACGGGAAAAGTCTCTTTTCACGAAATACTGAAGCAAAATTATCCTTAATTTTCATATTTGTAAAACGCATTGCGGCAGTGCACAGCCATGGCGAGACGGCTCGCTCACTCACTGGCTGTTCTGCGGCAACTGCATGAGCCTATCGAGCGAGGGCTGATGCAACATCAGACCAATGAGAGTGCTTCGCGCGCTCCTCGTCACATCCCGCCGAAACGGGTGTGGCCATCCCCTATAAAAGGAGCTCGAGTAGGCTGATTCAACTGGTTTTCATCGCCGAAGCGAACCAGAGCGAACCGCGCGCACGGCAGGGAACGCAGTACTCGTTCCCTCTTCTAGAGAGAACCGAGGTTACGTTAGTAACCGAGTACGTTCTCTTACGAGAGTTCTCTCGTACTGCGTTCGTAGAACGCTACGGGAACCACTTGCAAGACGCCGTGCGTGCTGGGATGAGAAAACACCGACCACTGGAAGCTAGTCCAGGTATACAGTGCATAATCACCCGGTAGACTTCGGAGAGTCTGGAGGGGGGGGAGGGGACAACCACCCTCAGATAGCTGCGTCCTAAGACGCGATATAACATCACATAGGCAGGGGGAGGCCTGGCTAATGTGGGAAATGTGGGTCTTACGTAATTTCGCCCAAATGGATGCGCCCTTAAGCGCGATACAACGTCACATAGGCAGGGAGAGCCTGGCTGATGTGGGAAATGTGGGACTTACACACTTTCGCCCAAATAGGTGCGTTCTAGACGCGATATAACATCACATAGGCAGGAGGGAGCCTGGCTAATGTGGGAAAAAACATGGGTCTTACACAATTCTGCCCAGAAAACTTCGGCGGCGCTGTGCGTCTACGATATCAGTGCCGTGTTTAGACAGCTGACTCGAATACACCGAAAATACTTGGCTTGCAAGTGCGGTGAAGTCTTCGGTGGCGTTGTGCGCCTGCGAAATCAGTGTCCTGGTTAGACAGTTGATTCGGCTAAACCGAAAACAACCTGGCCTGCAAGGCGGGAACTTCTAGGTTGTAGAACCTTATGAATGTAGACGGCGAGGCCCAGCCCGCCGCCGTACATATTTCCTGTAAGGAAATCCCGCTAGACCAGGCCCACGATGAGGCAACGCCTCTCGTGGAATGCGCTCTAATGCCCAAGGGGCACTGAAGGCCCTTGGTGGTATAAGCCATTGTTATGGCGTCAACCACCCACCTGGACAGGCTCTGTTTCGAAACAGCCGTTCCCTTGGAACGTCCACTGAACGAGACAAAGAGCTGCTCCGTCTGTCTGAAGGCAGCGGAGCGGGACACATAAGCTCTTAAAGCCCTAACGGGGCAAAGACAGCTCGAGTCCCCTTCCTCGTTTGATCCCGGCAGGGCAGACAGGGAAATAACCTGAGCCCTAAACGGAGTGTTGAGGGATTTCGGCACGTAGCCGTGCCTAGGTTTGAGTATGACTTTGGAGTCATTGGGCCCAAACTCCAAGCACGTTGGACTCACAGAGAGCGCGTGCAGATCGCCTATGCGCTTCACCGAAGCGAGGGCCATCAAAAACACCGTTTTGAAAGACAGATGTTTGAGGCTGACAGATTGGATAGGCTCAAAGGGGGGACCTTTCATGGCTGCCAAGACCGTAGAAAGGTCCCACACCGGGACTGAGGGAGGTCTGGGGGGATTCAGCCTCCTAGCTCCCCTGAGGAAGCGGATGACTAAATCGTTCCTTCCCAGTGACTGGCCTGGCGTTGCTGTCGAGCACGCTGCGATAGCCGCCACATAGACTTTGAGCGTGGAAGGGGATCTGCCCTTGTCCAACAGCTCTTGTAGGAAGGAGAGAACCTCCGTCACCTCACAATCGAGGGGTGACAGGCCCCGAGCTGTACACCAGCTGGAGAAAACCGACCACTTCGAGGCATAAAGCCGCCTGGTGGAAGGCGCTCTAGCCTGAGTGATGGTGTTCAGCACTCCATCCGTGAGACTAACGGGTAACCGTTGAGCGTCCACGCATGAAGGGACCACAGCTCTGGGTGTGGGTGCCAAATCGAGCCCCTGGCCTGCGAGAGGAGATCTCTCCTCAATGGCACTGGCCATGGAGCGGAGTCTGCTAACTGCATCAGGACTGGAAACCAGGCTTGGTTGTCCCAGAACGGTGCTATAAGCAGTACTGGGCATTTCACTTCCCTGACTCGCTCCAGCACCTGAGGTAGGAGGGAGACTGGGGGAAACGCGTATAGCGGGCAGTGCGGCCACTTGTGGGACAGTGCGCTGTCGTTCTTCGAAAAGAACACGGGGCAATGAGCGTTTTCTGGGGACGCGAATAGGTCCACCTCCGCCCTGCCGAATCTCTGCCACAACAGCCGGACTGTTTGTGGGTGTAGAGACCATTCGCCCGTGGGAACGTCGTTCCTGGACAGCCTGTCTGGACCCAGGTTGAGTGTCCCGGGCACATGCACCGCTTTCAGCGAGCGCAGGTTGCGCTGAGCCCATATTAGGAGGCGCTCGGCCAGCCTGAAAAGGGAACTGGATCCGAGACCGCCCTGGCGATTTATGTAGGACACCACGGCCGTGTTGTCCGAGCGGACTACGACGTGTTGGTCCTTGATGTGGGGACAAAAGCGCGTCAGTTCGCGTTGTGAACTGCTAGCATTTCCAGGCAGTTGATATGATGGAGCTTTTCTCGTTCTGACCAAAGGCCAAAGAACGGCCTGCCCTCGAGCAGCGCTCCCCATCCCGAGGTGGATGCGTCCGTAGACACCACTTTCACTCTCGAGGAAGTCCCCAGGCTTACACCTGAACGGTACCAATCGCCCGCCGCCCATGGTCTCAGGGCTGCTGCGCAGTCTTGATCGACTTTGAGGCGCAATCGGCTGAGTGCCCACGCTCCGCGTGGCACTCGCGCTTTCAACCAGAACTGCAGAGGGCGCATGCGAAGCAGGCCCAGCTGGAGAACTGATGATGCTGAGGCCATGAGGCTCAGCATCCTCTGAAACCGTTTGAGCGGGATAATCGCACCGCAGCGGAAGGACCTCGCTGCGTGCTGTATGCGCAGCGCGCGCTGTTGCGACAGCTGCGCCGTCATAGAACGAGAGTCCAGAACGATGCCCAGAAACGATATAGTTTGGCTGGGGTTCAGGGAGCTCTTCGTCCAATTGATCGTGATACCAAGATTCTCGAGGTGATCGAGTAACATGGTTCTGTGCTCCACGAGCTGAGATCGTGATTGAGCTATGATCAGCCAGTCGTCCAAATAGTTCAGCACTCGCATGCCCCTGAGTCTGAGGGGAGCGAGCGCTGCGTCCATGCACTTCGTAAATGTACGGGGTGCCAGGGACAAGCCGAATGGCAGGACTGTATACTGGTATGCCCGACCCTCGAAGGCGAATCTCAAGAATCGCCTGTGGCGTGACGCTATCTGTATTTGAAAATACGCGTCCTTTAGATCTATCGACATAAACCAGTCTTCTCGGCGAATATGCGCGAGGATTTTGCTGGTCGTGAGCATTTTGAAACTGCGTTTCACTAAAGCTCTGTTTAGTCGTCTTAGATCTAGTATGGGTCTGATACCACCGTCCTTTTTGGGGACTAGGAAGTATCTGCTGTATAGCCCCCCTTCGCTTTGAGCTTGGGATACATGCTGTATCGCCCCATTGCTCAACAGTTTTGATATGTCGGCACGAAGTAGGTGTGCTACTTCTGAATTCACCGTAGTTTCGACGCGCGCTGTGAAGCGGGGAGGGCGTCGGCAAAACTGTAGCGAGAAGCCTCTCTTTATAATGTCTAGCACCCAGTCCGAAACCCCTGGAAGCGCGGCCCATGCGTCTGCATGGCCGGCTAGGGGCTGGATGCGAAGTGCGCTCTGTTCGCCGTGCGACAGCGGCGCTTCGGGGTGCGATAACAAAGGCGTTACGCCTGTGACATTTGAGGCGGGGAGCGCGCATATTACAGCGGGCAGAACGCTCATCCTCTACCCCGCTACAGTGCTTAACTGAGTGAGGGAGGTCTGAGAAGGTCTCATGGGACTCATGCAGCCTGCAAGTGAACGCGGGCGGGGACCGGGCACGTTTACTGCTTTGGCCACGCTGTCTGCTTGAGCAGAGCGGGCGCGCACAGATCCCGTTTTAACAGGGAGTCTGTGATCTGCCAGACATAGTGTTTGTGGGCACTGGGAAGTGGGCACTTTGACTATGTCTAGAGCGTGACCGATCTGAGTCGATCTTATGAGCGCGGGCCCTGTGTGCAGGGCTGTGCTTTTGTGTAGGGATGGGCACAAAGGAGTGGGCATCAACACTACATTTATAGCACCATCGGCCGTGGCCGGGACTTTTGAATTTTTTTTTTTTTTTTTTTTTGGAAGCGCGCTGATCACAGCGGGCAGAACGCCTGCGCTCGACCCCGCTGCGGTGTTTAACCGAGCAGAGGAGGGCTGGGCGAGTCTCGTAGGACATAAAATGGCCAGACATAGTGTTCGTGGGCACTGGGAAGTGGGCACTTTTACTATGTTTGGAGCGCGATCGACCTGAGTCGATTTTATGTGCGCGGGCCCTGTGTGCAGGGCTGTGCTTGTATGTAGGGATGGGCACAGAGGAGTGGGCATCGACACTACATTTATAGCATCATCGGCCGTGGCCGGGACTTTGAAGCGCGTTCTGTCGCGGGGGAAGCGCGCTGATCACAGCGGACAGAACGCCTGCGCTCGACCCCGCTGCGGTGTTTAACCGAGCAGAGGAGGGCTGGGCGAGTCCCGTAGGACATAAAATGGCCGCGAGTAAGTGTGGGCGCGGGAGAGCGGGCACAGTTACTGCAGCGAGTGCACTGTCTGCCTGAGCAGAATTAATGCACACAGGTTTCGTCTTACAGAAACCACAAGGCGTGCAGAACATAGTGTCTGTGGGCACTAGGCAGTGGGCACGTTCACTATGTTGCGCGCGTGATCAACCCGGGTCGAATATTTGAGCACGGGCCCCGTGCGGGACTTCGGTAGAAGTCCGGCCATGTAACACGTGCTCATGGGCTGCAACAAAAACACGTCTGCAGTTGCCTCTCGGGGAACAGACAGAGTGATTTGCATTCGGCGGCATAAATGTTTCTGCCGGCAGACCTGGGATTCGAACTCGGGTCCCCCGCGTCTAAGTCTAAGAATCTACCACTGGACCACAGTGGGGATACATAGACAAAGACAGCGCGAGTATTATCCACACGGCGTTTGCTTGCAGGCATGCGAGAAAGCACAACAAGCAATACTAACATTTTCAGACACCTGAAATATGCTAGAATGAGAGAAGAGTGGACATGCCCAGCTTCAGCGGGGCTGAAAGCACTCCATTCTCATTTCGCCAGTGACGCACGGGAACCGTAGAAACGGTGTTTGGTTGCAGGCAAGCGGGTACTACGCGCTTGCTGACTGCAAAATACATCTCTGCAGTCGCCTTCAGGGGACCTGACAGAGGGAAGCATTGGCGGCATAAATATAAATGCCGCGAGACCGGGATTCGAACCGCGGTCGTCCGTGCGGAAAACCTATAATTTCACCACTGAGCCACAGTGGGATATAGGCTTTTTAGGCGGCGTCAACATGTATTCTTCGGCGTTTGCTGGCAGGCGAGTGTGTAACACAGACTCACTCTGCTGCAATAATATTTCCAGCCACCCACACGGAGCTGAGAAATGTGAGAGAAAAGAGGTTAGACCGGCCAACGGCGGGACTAAAAACACTCTTTTCTCCTTCGCCGGTAAGTGACGCGTGCAGAGGCAGGGTAGCTTTTCTTGTAACGTAAAGAAAAACTAATCCCGCCATCCGCTTCCAGGAAGGGCAGCCTCGGGAGGATGCCAGGCGAGTCATAAGAGTCACCGTAGGCAATCGGCTCGGAGTGAGGGCGATTCGCCGTCAGCGAGCGCGAGCGCTGCATGAGAAGGCGTCTTGAAAAAGACGCGGCTCTTTTAGGGGTGAGTGTTCGGAGAACACTGCACACACACACACAGAACAGAGCAGGTAAAGGATATGAAGCGCCGGAAAGCGCAGCAGGTACGGCAGTAGAAGGCGGCGAAGGCCAGCGGCTTCAAGGGCTCGTCCCGCTGAAAAGCTTGCCTCGACGACGCTTGCTTCTTCCGTGATCCAGCGATGCGTGAGCTTCGCTGAAGAGATGAAAATCAGTTGAATCAGCCTACTCGAGCTCCTTTTATAGGGGATGGCCACACCCGTTTCGGCGGGATGTGACGAGGAGCGCGCGAAGCACTCTCATTGGTCTGATGTTGCATCAGCCCTCGCTCGATAGGCTCATGCAGTTGCCGCAGAACAGCCAGTGAGTGAGCGAGCCGTCTCGCCATGGCTGTGCACTGCCGCAATGCGTTTTACAAATATGAAAATTAAGGATAATTTTGCTTCAGTATTTCGTGAAAAGAGACTTTTCCCGTAGCGTTCTACGAACGCAGTACGAGAGAACTCTCGTAAGAGAACAGCAATTTATATCGAGCTCCTGCCCTGAGAGCAGCGCTAAGGCGGGAGATGTATCATTTTGACCGTTGAAATATCGCGGAAAATTTGAAAAGTTCTGTTCTCGCATATCAATTTAACAGACAGCGAGGTAGCATTGGAAAAGCATGTTTTACACCAGTTACCCCATAAGCAGCTTTGTTTTGGTCGACTGATGAAACAGTCAAATCAAAATGCATAGCCTACAATACGATATTTAGACGATGATTAGTCCTGTGCATTTTTAAATGTTCGCTTATTATCTTAGTAAACTTTAGAGGATGTTGAATTGTAACAAAATATAGTAGTAAATTCACTTACCTTGCAATAAATGCGTTCTCCCACAAACATCTGTCTTTTTTCCCGACTATTCCTCAAGAATCCCGCCGCAGCGCATCTCAAATTCAAACGTCTAAACCCCGCCCTTGCTTCAGTTTCATTGGTTGAAGCTGTAAACCAATCATTTTCCTTTCTGCCCTCAGAACATGTTTGAGTAAGTAAAACTCCCATCTGCTGTTTGCGACGTCACAAACTACCTTGTAACCAATCAGATCAACGTGTGATCGTCAACCAGTGGATCTCTGAGCTGAGTGAGTGAGTGGAGGCGGGGCTCATTTGCATATTCATAGAACCGCGCATACTAAATGAGGCAAGGGTGTCGAGTTACATTCAAGATATTTTAAGGCATGAATAAATTTGTTTTCAAGGAAAAACATGTTTAAATATGTCATTTTGGTGATCAAAGATGAGTTTTAAGGGATACAATTATTGACTACAGGGGGATTTTAAGAAAGATGGAACTGTTTAATAGGATTAGAAGGTGGTAGAATTATTTTATTTTTTTATTTACAAAAAAATTTCTTCCAATCCCATCAGTGGTCCAGACTCCAGCCCAGTAGATGGCGGGAATGCATCTATCCTTTATTTTGCCAACCGCCATAAAATAACAAAAGAAGAGGAAGAAGTGGCATTTCAGACTTAATTATTTTGATTGATAGAAAAAACATTTTCACATTTCTGCTGTAAATTCAGAATTTAGCAGCACTTGTAATATTGTGGAATCAATCTGGCATATCATCTGGAATAAATGACGTGACTGATCAATAGTTTCACTGAAGTTACAGCAGAATGAAACTACATTTAAACAAATGCATTAAGTTAAACAATCAATTTTAGTTCAACTTAATGAATTTGTTTAAATGTAGATCAAATCAATTGAATGCAACCACGATAATTTTTTTTTATTAAATTCAACAAATCATTTTTTTTTCAGTGTGAGAAGATTAGAAGAAAAAAAAACTTTTAGATATCAATCTGCATATGATGGACATCAGTTATGCTCATCTTTGCTCACTCATTTAAAGGTCTCTTGAGTAAAACACATGCAAAAGACCTGAATCGGAAGAGATGAAACCTGTTTTACAGAATACAGAAGTTTGTTGCACATCTAAAATCGCATACTCTCTTGAGTAGGTACTTATTTTAAATAAGTAATTACTCCATGACTGCTAAAAAATACATTCTTTATAACATGAATGTGTGTGTCTGCACTACATTCGCCATTATCATGACCCAGCGTCAGTTGTGTCGCTTCACTGTCATTCATAAACCCTCTCCCGTGGCCTCATGGGATAGTAAAGTGTCCATCATGTGCACACTTCAGAATCTCATACGGGTACTTTTTACCTACTATTTTATGAGTAGCCTACTGTGAATTCAGACATAATACTCTAGTCACATACTGCTTTTCACCTACCTAAATTCTCAATAGGCCTATTTATTATTTAATATTCCACACTCATACAAAAATAAACAATAGACTGAATGGAAAAGCGTCCATAGAGGTTTGGAATGACGTGTTTTTTTTTAATGACTAGGCCTATATCTCTTAACATGATAAGTCAAGTATAACACACCCACCCTACCACATAAAGAACATTAGTTTTACTAATGTCACTATTTGCTAATTACTATTTATAGAAAAGTCACATGATACCCCTTTAAATGCTAATGCTAACCTTGATAACAGGATGATCAGCAGCGTTTTTAGTTTGAAATGTTCAGAAAATCTTACAGTAATTTACTTAAAAACTTAAAAATAATTATTTTGCTAAATGTTATATTTGCAATGTTGAACATGAAACAGCTCATAATTTGAGATTTCTTATAATACCCACATATTTCCCATGCTTCTGTGTGTTTTGAGCACAGAACTAATAGCATGTGCGAACAGTCCTTTGAGACGGAGGCGGTGTGTGTGTTTTTGTTGATTAAAGCTGTTTTACCTGAAAGATAGCATTGATTTTCAGCTCAACCCTCTTCATGTTGTATATTCCGGCAATTGGTTTTGTTTTGATCGATAATCTCGAGCATCGAGGAGCTGTGTTGAGTAATGAAAGACAGCTTGTGTTACTCTCTCCTGGTGTTTCGCGCTGAACTCCAAACATCCACATGTGGACTCAGAGAAAGACAAGGAAATATATCTGCTTTTTAAATGAGACCTGTGTCATATTTTCTGTCTGTTTCCAAATGTGTTTTGAGAGTTTAATCCAAAGACTTAACTAGATGTCACCAAGACTTTATCTCATAAAAGTCTGAGTCTACTCGAAGTCATTTCAGTCGGCGGCCATCTTTGAAACGCCTCATGCAAGGACATCTTTGAATGTGGAAACATCAAAATCTCCAAAGCTTATGATTAAATGTCATATTTAAACTCACTAATGAAATCTGACAACAACGGTCTCATAAATTTTGTTTCTAAACACTGAAATCATGACAAAAAACCTGCATTTTTCAAGCCAATGCACTTGTGTGTGTGTGGCTGCGTCCGAAATCACATACTTCCCTACTACATGCATACTTTTTTAACATTTGTGAAGTAATTTCTTATTCAAAATAAGTACCTTTCGGACGCAGCCATCATCTCAGAACCTGACTGAAGCAAACTTAAAAAAAAAAAAAAGATTACTTATAACAGAAGACATATAGCTATTATAATAATATAATATTAAATGTAATGTTTATGGACACTTAATTGCATGCTAATTACTTAATTACTTATTCTATTGTCAGTGAAATACGGTACTGCAGAATGTACTGATTTTTGGTGAACTAAAACATATGTACGAAAGCGTATTGCATTCACTTGAGGAAAAAAATCTACTCTGTTTTTCTGAATTAATGAGTTAATTATCTCAGAATTCTGAGATAATTAAGTCATTAATTCAGAAAAACAGAGCAAATATTTTTATTTCAAGAAAAAATGATCTCATAATTCTGAGATAATTAAGTCATTAATTCAGAAAAACAGAGCAAAAACTTTTTATTCATGAAAAATTATCTCGTAATTCTGAGATAATTAAGTCATTAATTCAGAAAAACAGAGCAAAAACTTTTTATTCATGAAAAATTATCTCGTAATTCTGAGATAATTAAGTCATTAATTCAGAAAAACAGAGCAAAAACTTTTTATTCATGAAAAATTATCTCGTAATTCTGAGATAATTAACTCGTTAATTCAGAAAAACAGAGCAAAAACTTTTTTTTCATGAAAAATTATCTCGTAATTCTGAGATAATTAACTCGTTAATTCAGAAAAACAGAGCAAAAACTTTTTTTTCATGAAAAATTATCTCGTAATTCTGAGATAATCAACTCATTAATTCAGAAAAACAGAGTAGATTTTTTTCCTCAAGTGAATGCAATACGCTTCCGTACATATGTAATACTAATTTCTATTGAAACTATTTGCAGTCACACATTTCCAAACTCTTCTCTTGTGATGAAGTTGCTCAACGGCGCCCTCTCTCTACAATCTGCATGCATGCCTTTCTGCTTCAAATCTAGGAAATTATTAAAAAAAAGATGCATTAAAAAGAAAGAAAGAAAAATAAATTATAAAGGAGAAAATTAGTTTCAGAAACATTTATTGGAGCTGAATCTTTGGAATGTCATTGATCTGACTGGATCAGAGACAGAGTTTTTCCCTCTTGTGATGCAGATGCTCAAATACAAAACATTGAAATCCATTTTAAGGCCTTGCTGTTTTTATTCATTTTTTTTTCCTTCCTACAACAGCAAATTACAGAGGCAGTATTGAAAATAAAAGTTTTTTCTTTGCTTCCGCATCTTCTCGTAAAAAAAGAAAGAAAAGAAAATCGGCACAAAATTTAAACGACAGTACAAAAACGAAAAGATAACCGGGTCAGGTAAATGTGAACTTTACTATAGGAAATCTGTATACCTTTTTCAATAATGAAAACATCTCGATAATTGACCATTTCAGAATCGTGTTACATATTCTGAAACTATATTTTAAAAAAAATGAACACTGTCTTTTTTCATCTCCGTTGTCTTTTGTACAAATGAATGCTATAAACACATAAACTTCATCAAATATATTGATCAGTGCAACATTGTTTCGTTTTAGTTAATGCTACAGTATGCTTTCTCACAGAATCCCGACTGAAGCCAGTCACCATTAACACACACATGTAGCACGTGGATTCATGTCATCGGAAAGAAATGGGAGAACAAAAAAAAAAAGTGTTTGCCACAGTATACAACACATTACATGAACATACCAAGAAACCTGTAGAAAACATTAGTATTGTCAGCAGTGAAGCCCTGTTATTGGTTAAACTATATGTGACGTCATTGCTAAAGTCAGATCCATCCACCAGTCCAGAACGGAATGATAATGAGCCAACCAATGAGATGAGATCGAGATGTCACATGACGACAATGGGTAGTTGTGATTGGACCCTGCGGTTTGAGGCAACAGTCCTTTGGTACAGACACAAGGCCAAAGACAGAACTCCACTATGACATCTTCACGCAATCAAGCGCTCGCATGAGAACTTTAATAGCAAAAAAAAGTACTTTATTAGCACCACTCTTAAAGTGACAGTATACGACGGCATACTGATACGAGAGACTGATTCCAGCTCGACGGACGGTGGGATAAGCACTTTGATGAGATATTTGGGGCCGTTCACTTCAAAACAAAGCATGAGGCAATGATGAGCTTTTTTTTGTTTAGTTTTTTGGTGTGATTATAGCGTCGATATGATGGATTCCCAGGATGAAATGTGCACTGGATCTGTTCTGAACATGGGCTGCATCTTTTGGGAGCGTAGCAAAATAACCGAACAGGACGGGAAAAAAAGCACACGTTTCACTTTCACAAAAACAGTCAGACGATTGTATTTACAACATACAACCCAAGAAAAAAAGGGATACTGCAGCTTTCTTTTTTTGTCCTTTTACTCGTTTCTTTGAAAAGGGCATTAAAATATATTAAAACTTATGTACAATATGCAGGATTTCAACATTAAAGCGCTTATGAATTCACCGGGTTTTGTTTTGCAGATTCGACCGACAGCCTTTTTTTGAAAACTAAAGGGTTAAAAACACCAAAAAAAAACAAAACAACAACAACCGAGGAGGCCAAAAAAGATGTACCAAAGGCACTGACTGAACCATACCCAGAATGCATCAGGGCTGGATGATATTCCACCCCCTTTGATCTTTACCCTACCACGGGTAATTACCTTCCCTTGGTCGTATATGGTTCATTTGGGTTTTTTTTTTTTTTACACATCTCCTTAAAGCGCAAAACAATCTTTTAAAATAAAAAATAAATGATTTTTTTTTTCCCTCCTAGAAAAAAAAGATAAATACTTTATAACATTATTATATATTGGTCTCAACACCAGCATCCGATTGTAAAAATGATCAACTAAAAATAATACAAAACAATAAAATTAAAAATTAAAATAATAATTTCAATCATCTGTACATATTCTTATTTTTCATTTTGTTTGTTTTTTGTTTGCTTCTTTTAAATCCTTGAATTCAATGTTTTGTACACAGTGTCCCCCTAATGGTAGGTTCCGTTCACTGCAGCTCCTGAGAAAAGCACGGCTCAGTCCCTCGTCCTCCCATTGGTTCACTGAACCACAGAGCCTTGTCCTCCTCCAATCGGATGGCATCGGCAGTCCGTTTAGCCCCGCCCTCCCTGAGGAGAGGTTCCCTCTCATTGGTTGGTCGCCTCACGCTTCCGAGTACGAGTTCTGTGAGCTGAGCTTGTCCTTCTTTAACTTGACGCCGTCCACTAGCTCAAAGTTATAGTTTTCCAGGGCGGATAAGTTCCTGTCGGACATGGCGCTGTGTGAGCAGGCGCAGTACAGAACCACACCACAGATGGCGCCGAGGAACACTCCCAGCGCGCTCATGGCGATGATGGTGATGAGGATGGGGTCCAGCGTCTTCAGCATGTTCCCGGCTCCGCTGATCTCGTGGTTGTCCACGATCTCGGGGAAGTCTGTGATGTCCACAACTAGAAGAGAACAGGTATTAAAACAAAGCCTGTTTCAGAGTACCTGCAAACCTGAAATCTTTACCGCAAAGAGCCATTTCTTACGGAAGCCCTGAACCGCAACGTAAAAGAAAAAAAAAGAAGAAATTACGAGGCAATTACGAGAAATTACGAAATTAAGTCGTGGCATTTCGAGATTAAAGTCTAAATATTTTGCGATTAAAGTCTAAATATTTAGACATTAAAGTCTAAATATTTCAATATTAAAGTCTAAATATTTCAATATTAAAGTCTAAATATTTCAATATTAAAGTCCAAACATTACGAGAATAAAGTCGTGGCATTTCGAGATTCAAGTTTAAATATTTCGAGATTAAAGTCTAAATATTTTGAGATTAAAGTCTAAATATTTCAATATTAAAGTCTAAATATTTCGAGATTAAAGTCTAAATATTTCGACATTAAAGTCTAAATATTTCAATATTAAAGTCTAAATATTTCAATATTAAAGTCTAAATATTTCGAGATTAAAGTCTAAATATTTTGAGATTAAAGTCTAAATATTTCGAGATTAAAGTCTAAATATTTCGAGATTAAAGTCTAAATATTTCGACATTAAAGTCTAAATATTTCAATATTAAAGTCTAAATATTTCAATATTAAAGTCTAAATATTTCGAGATTAAAGTCTAAATATTTTGAGATTAAAGTCTAAATATTTCGAGATTAAAGTCTAAATATTTCGAGATTAAAGTCTAAATATTTCGAGATTAAAGTCTAAATATTTCGAGATTAAAGTCTAAATATTTCGACATTAAAGTCTAAATATTTCAATATTAAAGTCTAAATATTTCAATATTAAAGTCTAAATATTTCGAGATTAAAGTCTAAATATTTTGAGATTAAAGTCTAAATATTTCGACATTAAAGTCTAAATATTTCAATATTAAAGTCTAAATATTTCAATATTAAAGTCCAAACATTACGAGAATAAAGTCGTAATATTTTGAGAATAAAGTAAAAAAAAAAAAAAAAAAACGAGAATACAGTCTTCCGTAGAAGTTCTTTCTTTCATTTTATGTATTTAAGAAATGCGACTTATTCTCGAAATATTTCAACTTTATTCTCGCAATATTTTGACTTTATTCTCGAAATTTTAGATTGTTTTTTTTTTATATGGATTTTTTTTTTTTTTATGTTGCGGTTCAGGGCTTCCGTAATTTCTACCTGATTTAACCTATAAAAATTAGTTTAAATTAATGTATTTAGGTTGGTTCAATGATGCTCAATAAATGTTTTTAATTTAGATGAATGCAATGTGAAATAAACGCCCTCCAAACACACTGTAACATAAGCCTTCTTCAGTCACTAATCCTGAGAGTGATTCAACATTATTCAGCATTTGTGTTCCTCAGATTTGAGAAAGACTCTTACTGATTTCATTGAAGGTGTCCTCGGGCTGAATCGGCTCTGCTGGGACATCTGGGTCTGCAAAAGGGTGACATAAAACAAGTCAGGAACTGTATAAAGTCCAGTATTGTCATCTAAGTCAGAGGTTCTCAGCTGCACGATGGTTTAACTATTTAAAAAAAGACCAAACAAACTTGAAATATCTTGATTTTAGCTTTAAAAGCATATAAAAATATTAAGGTGTAAGGAAAAATCATATTTCCTATTTTAATATGTTCCCTCAACAACTGCCATTTTTATTTAAGAAGCAGGGTTTTACTGTCTTGGAAAACCTGGATATATGAGGGAATTTTAAAAGTGTGATTTCTAGACCCAGAAAAGCCATGGATTTTTATTTTTTTATAAATAGATTTTTTTCTAGTTATGTTAAGATATAAATTATTTAATCAGTTATAAATTGCTATTTATGAGTATATATAATAATAATAATAACTAAAAAAACTAATCACAATTGACTAGAAAAAATATTTAAATTAATTTGTAATAAATTGTAAACCCTGAAAAATGTTCAATTATTGAAACTTTTGAAATTACTGAATTTTATATATTTATTTAAAATTATGTTATTTAAATGTTTTTACATGTTGTCACTCCTTTGCCTTATTGACAATAGGAGTAAAATAACACAATTTAGATTTTTTTGGGACAAATTTGTCATCTTTGGGCTACACTTATTATTATTGTGTCTTTGTTACAGTGTAATTACACATTTAAGTACAGAGTAGTATTAATTAACTATAGTATTAGGATTAGGGTTTGGTTGAGGGTTAGTTGCATGTTCTGTAATTATGCATAATTTACTGTTATTACTATAGTAACTACATGTAACAAGGACGCAGCTCTGTGTTGACTCACCCTTGCAGTCGTCCATGTTCAGATTGTCTAAGATTTTGATGTCGTCCACAGCAATGTCTCCCCAGCTTTTCCTCTCCACTACGCTTTCAATTATCACCTGAAATAAATGCAAACACCAAAATTGTATTTTAAATATGTTTAAAATGTAATCAGTGTAAATAATAACAGCGCACAGGTTTGGAACAACAAAAAAGCCGATCATCTTTTACATTCACTAATGACATACTTGGGCTTAACTCTTTTGCTCTCCAGCCACTGTGGCTAATGGATTTCCAAAGTTTCAAGTCACAATCTTGACATTGATACCATGGAGAAAAACTGCCATGTAGATATTTTTATTATTATCTCATAATTTGGCAGCAGGAATATTAGGCTGCTGTCACTTTAAGACCTGATGCACAGATCCATTATACTGTTACACGTGTGTTTTATTTCGCAACTGTTTACGTTCAAACATAACTGACTGTGTTTACATGAATACTCGTCTGGCATTTTAACATTATTTTGTGTGTATTTGACTGTTTAAGCGCAATAAACAGTGAAAAAGAACTCAATTTAGTTCTGAGAGATGGCTTTATGTGTGTGTACTTTGGGTGTGAGCACTAAATCTGAGTAAAATGATGTAATACGCGCAATCCCACGCCGAAACCAACAATATTCATCCGGAGCAAATGAAACGAGTGAGTGAGGAGAGGCGGGGTTGTGTGTCACTCGCTGTCGGAGAGATGAGAGAGAAAGAACAGCTGGTATTGTTTATCTATTCTGATATTTCAGAATCGATATTCATCGAAAAATCTATATTTTTAACAACACTACATTGCACAGTTTATTATTTCAGATGGCCTTTTTAAAGTCTACAATTGAAAAATATGTATATTATATACAGGGCTTGACATCCTGCCAAATGTGTGTGTATTTCAGCAGTGGCGTGTAACACAGTCTCTCCTAGCCACTTTGGCTGATTGAATTTTATTTAATATAATTTTTTCAATTGTAGTCTTTTAAAAAGGCATCTGAAATAATAAGGTAAGTGCAAAGTAGTGTTGTCAAAAATATAGATTTTTCGATACATACCGACACTGAAATATCTGAAACGCTTCCGCAGGATACATACCAGCATCTCTCCGACAGCGAGTGACACACAACCCCGCCTCTCCTCACTCACTCGATTCATTTGCTCCGGATGAATATTGTTGGTGTTACAGGGCTTGAATTTCGGCATGGGATTGTGCTTAATTTCACTCATTCCCGCAGATTTACTGCTCACACCCAAAGTGCAGCACATAAAGACAAGTATATTGGCTATATAAAACAGTATGGATAATGCATCAGGTCTTAAAGTGACAGTAGCCTAATAAACCTGCTGCAAAATTATGGGATAATGTTAAAAATATCTACATGGCAGTTTTTCCCCATGGTATCAATGTTAAAATTGTGGCCAGTGAAAATGCTGAGTGGCTTGTAACTTTCAAAACCACTCGCCACAGAGAGCTGGTGAGCAAAATAGTTAATGTCAAGCCCTGATTATATGTAAAATTCAACCCGCCAAAGTGAGGCAGGAGTTGCACGCCGCTGTAATACCTGGTAGGGTTTGCTGGAGTGGGGGATCAGCACACGGCCCTCTCTCCAGCGGTTGCCTTGATGTCCACTGACGGTCCAGAGCAGGACGTCGGCCGAACCCTGGCTCGTCTCCCTGCGCTGTTTAATGTGGAGCGTGCCGATGTGGGACCCGAACATGTGGTACCAGAAAGACAAGCACAGGTCCGAGTCCTGTCCCGACACCGACGGACTCACCAGCCGAGCCACTTCTGTCTCCTGAGCTCCTGTCGCCAGTGTGTAGATGAAGTTCCCCGATCCACCTGAGGCAGGAGACGTGTGTGTGTGTGTGAGCTTTGGAGGATTCACACTCTCTGTACTGTGAGATCTATGGGTTGATTCTTCTCTTACCGGTGTGGTCCATGTTTGGGCCGGTGTTGAGGGTCGGGGTGCCGCTGGATTGGATCTGCCACCTGAAGCCACTGTCCTCTGACATCCAGCCGCAGAATGAGGGATCACTGGCCCAGCCGAAGTCACAGGCAAACCACAGGAACGCTACACACACACACACACACACACACACACACACACACAGGAGAAGATTATTATTATGCACTTTTTTATATTACCAAACCAGTGACATGCAAACAGTCTCTTTTTTTTTTTAACAGAATATTTTTTTTAATATATTTCATAGTAATTTTATTATTTATATTTATTATAATTAATCAATAATACTAGTATTATATTTATATTCATATATTTTACTATTCTGAAATTAATATAATATGTGAATAAATATGATCAAATTCTCTTCTGCTCACCAAGGCTGCATTTATTTGATCATAAAATACAGTAAAAATGGTGAAATATTATTACAATTTAAAGTAACTGTTGTCTAAGTGAATATATAGTAAAGTGTAATTTATTCCTGTGATCAAAGCTGAATGTTCAGCATCATTACTCCAGTCTTCAGTGTCACATGATCCTTCAGAAATCACTCTAATATGATGATTTGATGCTCAAGAAACATTTATGATTATTATCAGTGTTGGAAACAGCTTCAGATTCTTTGATGAATAGAAATGTATTTGAAATAAAATATTTTGTAACATTATAAATATCTTTGTTAATAACATTGAACGGTTGTGTACTATATAATAACATTATCATTTTTTGAAACACCACTGTGTGTTTGATTCGACTCCATAGGCCACAACAGAATGTTTTATACTGTCCACTTGATGGCAATAGAGAGTTATTTTTAGAAATGAGAAAATCCCAGCATTTATGCATGAGCATTTCCAACTTCTTTTATGCCCAAGCCAAATCCACATTTATACACCAAGTATAGCTAGATCTTGAGAGAGAATACAGACCATACAAAACAATACAGCTTTGAAATCGAGATTGACGTGAAAAAACGAGGGAGGGATTTAACGATGTTAGATTGAGCGAGAGATACAGAGAGAGAATGAATTGAGATGGACAGAGAAGCAGAAGCTCGTCTAGTATGTCATCTGCACCGGTGTCTGCAGATCCTCAGCGCTTCTTCTCTAGACAGTTTAATAAAGCCTCGCGTAATAATGCCAGGATTCTCTGCAAGTTTCGGAGGGTATTTGCTCACTGAATGCGGAGGAAAGAATTTCCCATTAAAAGCCGCAGCTCAGGCACGCAGCCACTGCCGCTGCAAAAAATGCCAGTTTCCAATTAAAAGTTATTTCTTCTTTTCCATCTTTAAATGGATTGTGTCTGTCGCAGTGGAGGACAGAGCGAGGATACGTTTCACCGCAGTCCAGAACGTTTTACCAGCTTTGAATGCTTGTCATAGCAAATAAACCACATCCAATAATAGAAAGCGCACACATCTACTCAATGGTAACCAACCAGGACCACACACACGCGCACACGCGCGCACACACACACACACACACACACACACACACACACACACACACACACACACACACACACACACACACACACACACACACACACACACACACACACACACACACACACACGCGCACACGCACACACACACACACACACTTATTAGAACCTTCATTCTATTCAGTTGTTTTGATGTGATGAAGCTCAGACAGGGCTAAACACACACACACACACACACACACACACACACACACACACACACACACACACACACACACACACACACACACACACACACACACACACACACACACACACACACACACACACACACTGGCTAATTAGGCAAGGTCAGTTAAGGGGCATTTCTCATTTGCCCATTAGTGAGCAGTCTTGAATGGCTAATCAGTCATTATGCTGAATGAGCAAATCAAAGAGGCTCTTTATAGATTTTCACAAGAACACTTCACAAACAAGATTACAAACTCATCTCACTTATAATCAAATAGCCTAAACAACCAAACAGAACACAGAAAACATACAATAAGAAAATCCGTTCTTAAAGGTGCAGCGTGTCATTTCTGTGTAATTTCAATACGTTTTTCAAATACGTCAGATAAGGCACATTATTTCAGCATCCCTTTTTTTGTTTGTTCAGACAACCAGATAGTTCCACCTCAAACTCATGCTGGACCACATACAACACACAATTATTTTAAATAGTGTTTAAAGTATTCATTGAAGTGACCAATGATCTGTTTGCTTATAGTGGTTTCTGCAAATTGAACTGGGGTGCAAAAATGGCACGCCGCACCTTTAAGAGAATTTGCATTCGCAAAATCCAGCATAATTAAAGAAATTACAGATAGCGAGTGCACAAAGAAGGCAAGTATTATAAGATGAGTACCTTTCTCACCTGGAATGGTGCTCATCTCTGTGGTCGTCTCCGGCGCAGTGGTTCCTCCTGCCGTGTGAACACAGTGAAGGCCATTAGATGAAAAGTTAAAGAGAGACACTGGGTAATATTTTATTCGGGCATTATCAGGAGGAACGGATCTGACTGTGCTAATTCCCCTCTTTGTGTGTGCTTAGCATTTTTTAAAATGAACTTTGCCAGATGAGACATGCAAATACATTTTTCTTCATGTGGAACCTTCACTTTTAGCATTTACCAGAGGGGAGTGTAATACTGTGCAACACACACTCTGTGAGACTGCACTGATGTGAACACAGAGGAGATTAGAGGCAAAATATTAAATCAAGCGTTAGTTTTAGCAACTAGGAGAGCAGAAGAAAATGTAGTAGTGCAAGCTACATAATATGAGGTACTGGTACAACAACTTTTAAGTGCGAAACACAAGTAACTTTGTGGGCGGGTCTCGGCGCTGTTGCTATTATACCGGCGGGATAAATGACTCTTGCACCCGACGCAAATCTAAAATGTGTTGGTCTGAAGTCGCTTCATTACTCATCGGTGTGGTTTGGGCGTAACGTGAAATAAACCAATCAGAGCGTCATCTCACATTCCCTTTAAGAGCAGGCGCGCTTGTTCCATGGCGGATTATAACGGCGGATTTGCCAGGAGCGGTTCACAGCCGAGGAGACCGACGTTCTCGCCAGGGCCGTAAAACACAGAGAAGTGACATTGGGGATGGAGAAACACACCCAAATTAGCTTCGGTTAAACAGGCGTATGATAATTTGGGTAAATGTGTAAGCTAGATTTATGCCTATTTTTTCACATCTTCATGGACACAACAATGATTTCCCTCGTGTGGAATATTTTTCCTTATAATAATGTAGCCTATGATTTGCAAAAATGAAAACTGCTGCTTCTGTGTAGATGAGAGAATCAAAGTGTATGAACATTAGTGCACACGCTACATTATGGCCAAGCATGCGCCCTTAAAATAGCATAATATGAATAGCGTCTGAATAACGCGCCACTGACTTTTTTCTCCTGGTCTGTGGCGGAATTGTTTTCTGGAACTGCACAATAGCACCAGGGAACGTTTGCGCCGGATCACGCCTCTTCTCTCCGCTGAACTGCCCCCGGGAGCGCAAGTTCATTCCCTAATTTACCGACGTGCGTCTGTGGAGGGAAAAGTCCGCTGTGCGTCGGGTGCAAAATAGGAATGATACATGCGTCGGTGTACAAAGTCAATTGCGCTGGGTGCAAGATAGGGCCCAATAACTTACTATATACTGTATATTGCATACTAATTCCTCAATATTATGCAAATCAGTATGTAGTAAGCAAACAGCTTACTAGTATCCTTTAGTATCCTTTATTGTTGTTATGTACATGCCCTTAGGATGTACATGTTGAATTACTAAAATGCACATACAGCTGTTTTTAGACTAATGTGAAGCACTATGTAGTATTCAAGGATAATGAACGATTTAAACTGTAGAATGCGACATTGTGGGACACCTCATAAATAAATGCAGTAAATTTGCATTTTTAATCCAATTTTGCATCAAAAAACCCTAACTTTTGGCAGACCGCGAAGTCACAAAGTAGACGTTGAGATTGCATTTGATATCGCTCGCCGTTCATTCATCACTGTCTGGCTTTTATAATGAAATGGAAGGTCAAGTGGAGCACATTTGGCAAATGTAGTACTTTGTTTCAATATGAGATGCATACAGAAAATTTGCATATACCATGCACCGTATACTTAATTTCTAGCATGAGTAGTGTGGTAAGTGTGGTTATGGGGGAAGTGATGATTGGGTTCGCTGGCGTGCGGAGTGTTTAGTGCAGAAAAGCGGCTGGTGTTTGCAGAAGCAACGGGGACAATTAGTGTAGTGAGATTAGCATAGCAAAAGGAGCAAGATGCAGTAGGTAAGGGTGCAGTCTCTGCAGGCGAGTGTTAGCACCTGTCTGGTCGTAGTCATCACCTGTTCCACTATGGCAGTTTGCCTGGTCATCATCACACTCGTCTGAAGGAGTGGTGGAGGAAGCGGGTGTAGTAGGAGGCACTGTGGGCACTGCGGAGAGACAGAGAGACAGATGTCACAAGTGTCACGCAATAAAGCGACAAGTGATGAATCACTCCTCATCTAAAAAAAACCATGGCATATCAGTGGTTACTGAATGCCCATGTACAACCAGGGTATTTTTTTGTAGGTCACTCCACAAATAGTGGTGCAACGGATCACAAAATTCACGGTTCGGATCATTTACGGTTTCTGAGCCACGGATCGGATCATTTTTCGGATCAGCAAGGCTAGTATTTTTTTATGTGGATTCGAAGAACTTCAAGTGAGCTTTAAATAATAAATGAAAAGCAAAATTACACAAAAATTATATATATATACATTTTTTTAAATAAATAAATAAATAAATAAATTATATATAGAAAATTATATATAATTTTTTGTGTAACTTTGCTTTTCATTTATTACTTAAAGCTCGAATTGCTTTTTATTTATTACTTAAAGCTCACTTGAAGTTCTTCGAAGCCACATCAAAAAATACTAGCCTTGCTGATAAAGTTCAAACATTATTAAAAACAAGTGAACAGTCAGTAATAAAATAAGAACAAATACACAAATTGCAAGCAGAGATGAATACCAAATAACAAAGTCACAAACACATGTACAGAAACTAATAATTAAGCCTAAATGTAAAATAACACTATTTGTTCACTGTAGAATTTAAATATAGTTTCATCTTTGTTAAAGCTGTATTTTGTTATATTAATTCCAATTCCAATTTATTTATAAAGCACATAATAATACAACAATGTGGACCATAGTGCTGCACAAACAATAAAATATAAAAAATATAACAAACACAAATAACTATAAATAAAGTATATGCAAAATATGTAGTCTCAGATTGTTAGGCCCACAGACTCTTAGGAGTCTTAAATACACCTAAAACATCTTCAAACTCTTAAAAACCGACATCTACTGTATGACAACAGTACCTCGACACTCATGCATGATCAAAAGCCTAAGTGGAAAAACATGTTTTTAAATGTCTTTTAAACTCACTTTAAGGGTTGATAATAATCTCATATATTGTGGTAAACTTGTTGCATAACCTTGTTTTATTAACATTTATGACACAGACAACAGTAGGAATATGAGGTGTCTGCTGTCACTTTAAGACCGAATCCACGGACAGAAAAAACTGACAAACTGGTTTCTTTCTCAACTGTTCACTTTTGACATAACCGAGAGAATTCTTGCCGAGACGGGTATTTAGACGAGTATTTAGACATGATTTTGTGTGTATGTGTCCGTTCAAGGGCAAGGAAACTCGAAAGAGGAATCAATATGGTGTTCGAGTGATATCTGTGCACACAGATAACGCGCAAGTCCCGATTTTCGCCTCTTTAAAATTGTTCGAATGTATAAATTGGCAAGACAAAACACGTCCAAACTATAAACTTTCACTCTACGATGGTTAAGTTTAGCAGTTAATCCGCGAATCACATGCGTGCCGAACCGTGGGGCCTGGTCTGTACGGGCCACGGATCAACTGCGTCCCCTATCCACAAATCATCTTAATGATTATGCTCTTTCTGTAGTCTTTCCAAGTCTGCAGCCCTTTGATACTGTCCTGTGCGTGACTGGTTTAGGCTGCAGGGTTGGGGATGTTATGCTCCACCCTGGGCCTGAAACTGCCGTGTCCTCTCATTATGGCTGCCCGTGCCCCTTTGGATGTGGCCTTTGCCTACATCTGCCTAAAGCCCTGTGTTTACTCTCAGCTTGTAATGAGCTGCCCATAAGCCTGTAGGGCTTTCCCGGGATGGAAGGAGGGAAAAAATGAGGGGGAAACGGGAGCTGTAGTGTAAGCTGTGCGGGTGAACCGAGGGCATTATAAAGAGAGTCTCTAAAGCCGAGGGGTCGCGGAGAGGTCATCATGCTGGCTCTGGACTGCATTGTTGATCACACACTCCTGCTAGGACTCGGCGTCCCGCTGTTAGGAGTGCGCACGTGTATGTAAGGGGTCACTTGTTTGATTGTGAGAGTTTTAGCTATAAGATGGAGAAATATACAGAGTGTTGGACTGTGCTGACGTTAAAAGTGAAAACAAGCATTATCATCTGAATAAAGCTCCCGATGGGATGCTGTGGCTTACACAAGCAAGTCTCACAGTCTCTCGGAAATCCAATATGTAAATCCACTTAACGCTGCCTCAACAGAAAACACACACATAGAGCTAAACTAATTCAGACAGAAAAACAGAGGGAAAGACATCAAGGACCTTTCCGTAATCCTTAAAGGCAGGTGGACCAAAGATTTCCTCCAGCTGTGAGGAGTCCTGCTATTTAGGAGTGTCACAGGCCCTTGCTTTTCTGGGTAGGAGATGCCGAATTGGCGGGACAAGTAATTATGAGGAAAGCTAAGCCATACTCTGTTCTCCTGAGTGGATAAGTCCAAATTTAATGAAATAGCATCTGAAATAGCAACAAAATCCTTTCTCAGCATGTATAAGGTATTAGCAAAGTGAAGTTATTTAAGAGAGAAGTATCTTCTGCGCATGGACGCAAATTAATCAGTGAATCATCTTGTCAACCAAGGGTGCGTTTCCCAAAAGCATTGTTAGCCAACTATGGCGTAAGTTACGTCGCTATCATCGCAGTGTGACAAGCGTTTCCCGAAACCATAGTTCCAACGAACAGCATCGCAAAATTGTGTGTTTGGAACGACAGCTCTCGTCCTGTGGTTAGAAGCAGAGTTTCTTGTTTGCATGACTTAACAAATCCTTGTTTTGAGCAAAATAAGCTGACATTATTTTATTTAGAATACAAATGTAATTTACGTCTTTTTAATTTGTCAAGAGATTTAAAGCGCTGTTTTTGAAGATGCGTACGTGCTCCAGTGCGCAAGAATGAGCCTGTGATTGAATCTGGAAATAAATCAAAATAACTGAGAAAAATGAGAATTAGTCCTCAGATGTAATGTCCGTAATTTATAGCAAAAAATTGTATTCATTAAAATAAGTTTACTTATTTACTGCCACCTGCGCGACATCATTAACTAACGTGGTTGAACAACCAATTTGCGACAATATGGTTTTGGGAAAAAGCTAGTTGATTTCTTCAACGATGCATCGTACCCTGGTAGTAAAGCAGCGAGTTACGTTGTATGGGAAACGCACCCCAGATTATGATTCACTTATGATTCACATACAAGATTATTGTTTTAGCTTGCTTGACTACAAAGTTGTGTGGGACTGAAAATGTGCTAAATGTGCGGTGCAGAATGCTACGAATAATTAACTTGCTACACTTGGCTAAAGTTACACTACCTTGAAAACAGCTGAGCAACAGTTATGTGACTGAAAAATGTACTTACGTTAGTATGAGTGGTTTTGTGTGTGTGTGTGTGTGTGTGTGTGTGTGTGTGTGTGTGTGTGTGTGTGTGTGTGTGTGTGTGAGAGAGAATGAGTTTTCAACCTACCTTCCATTTCACAGCCCAGGAGTTCCAGTCTAAGTCCCATTCCAGTAGGAGTGGCTCTGTCTGGGTACACCCTAACAAAGCGTGTCAATATCGGCTCCACCGTCCTCAATGCTGGTGTGTCATAGTTCAAATTCCCCTCAAAAATCTGCCAAGAACAATGACAAAGTCCAAGACAATAGTTAGCAGTCAAGGAGAGAAAGAGAACTCAGAAAGATACAAAAGTTTTATTAAGAGTAGTCTGACAGGCAAAGCAGAGGACAGAGAATTAATGAAAGAGAACGAGCTCACACCTTTCTTAACTTGGGCACTGCTGTATGTCTAATGCAACAAAGCACTAGAGAAAAGAAAGTCTTCAACTTTATTTCTGACATCGTACAGCTGAGCTAGCTCCAAAAATAAAGGCTGCGGGCTAAAACTGCAGTCTACGACAGCAGGATGCTCAGCTTTTCAAAAGCATCCGCCTTTGACTTCACACTTCTGAAGTCTTACAACCCAGACACAAGGTACCACAGGAGACAGACAGAAAAAAAAGAGGAAAAGACAGAAAGACACTCGCCAGAGGTAACAAAGAGGCACAGAACAAGATGAGGAGTCATGAAAGAACATTAATGGCCATCAGAGCTAATGTGTCTCCTTTTGTCCTTCAAGCTAAAAAAGAGATATGAGGGTTTTGAAAGGGGCCTTCTAGGACTGATACTCCAATTTACTTTTTTTTTGATAGGGGATAAGGCACATAGTCTATGCTCCACAAAAAAAAGACAAATTTAATGTGATTCATGTGTAGATTTTTGTTGATCATGATTGCTAATGAGCACTATACCACTTGATCATTGTTCTTGTAGGGATGCATGATATATCGGCCACCGTATCGGTATCGGCCGATAAATGTTAATTTGTAATGTTATCGTTATCTGCCTGGTAAGAAAATTTGGCAAATATCTTAAAGCCGATAAATAATGGATTACACTTCAGATGTGCACTGTTCATCATGATGGTTTTGAATTGCTTGAAATATGATTGAAATCACTTCAAAAAGGAAAATACAGTTCATGTGCAGCACAAGTCTGACATATAAGCTACATCAAATTATATTGAGAACATCTTCATAATTGTGTGCTTGGGACATGGCTTTTAATGGTGACTTTTGTTTTTGTAATCAGGCTCTCAAAAATTCTATAAAAATTTGGATTTAGATTTATCGGCCAATATATCAGTTATCGGCTTTCAAATATAAAGAATTATCGGTTATCGGCCAAAATGTTCACATCGGTGCATCTCTAGTTGAAGTTATCTGATTTACTACATAGCAGTTTTTATGTTTCTAATATCACTCCATGGTCTCTTCTTCTCGCGTAATACTTTTAAGTCAAATTATTAATTAATTTATTTTTGGTTTAAGATCAAACAGGATAATGTGCAGTTGCCTGACCGTACATTATATCTTACATATGTGTAACATTATTTAGTTTTGTCTTACGACTATTGTTAGGGTTAAATTTATTAGTAATATTGTTGAATGCATTTGGGACATTTCCCCAATATTGTGCTCACAGCATTAGTCTAATTATTGTCATTCTCTCCTCTGTCCATCTAAAGGCTTTGGGAAGAATATATTATAGCTCCACATTCAACTTTCTTAAACTCAGTCATTTCCTGAAAGTCAGGCTAAACAATCTCAGACTAGCACTTAAGAACCGCATAGTGATTCAGAACCATTCTAAATGAGCATCCAGTTTATGTCCAACTACCTTCCAGCTTCCCCATATCTTACCTTGGGCTTGTTGCCAGTGGCATCCATCACCATTTTCCAGTCAGATCCGTTGTTGCTGTAGCCCAGCCGAAACTTCTTCATGAAGACCTTGTTATCACGGTGTTTGCCTCCCTGGATGATCAATCCTCTGACCAATTTCTCCTCGGCCAAATCTATCTGTAGCCACTCGTCCATGTACGGCTGAGGCTGTGGCAACAACGTCCATCCCGAACGGCTGGTCAGCAGACGAGCGTTCTCTGACACCCATGTGCGCTCGGTGTGGGAAGAGACTGTGATCTGAGAGTCTGCGATGAGGCCTGACACCATTCCCAGCATTCCTGAACATGGGTACTCTGTTGAGGGACAAAGAGAGGGTTTCAAACCCTTCCCTACTGACAAACCTAAGTACATTTCATGTTTTTAAGAGCCTTCAAAAAACCTTTGAATTGCGATCAATGGAGAAAGATGCATTTGGACTTAGATTGTGTAGTTATGGCACCCAACCCAACCAAACCAGCCATATCCTGATCCCTTGACCTGATCCCTTAGACTGTTGTCTAACCTGCCACTGCAGTGGCAAAACAATTGTACCATTATTTGTCATGCCAATAAAACACATGGACACCGAGAAAGAGAGAGTTGTTTGAGTACACAGTGGAGAAGGAAGTTAGCAAAGATTAGATTAGCTGTGAGTGGATGAGTCTGAGTGAAAGAGAAAGAAAAGAGAAGAAAACATTATGTTGGCTGATAAACTTGGTAGAAACGGTCACGTCTCGGTGAGCTGGGAAACATTCTTACCAACAACCTAAAGAGGTCACAGGCCATAAAGAGCCTGAACAAAGAGAGAAGGAAAGACATTCATTGCACAGGAAAGACAGATGAAGTGGACAGAAGAGATAAGAAGCCTCTTGTTCTCTTTGTTTCTCTCTCTCTCCATCTTCCTTTCACCAATGACCTTGTGCATTAACTCTTTTTCTCAAGCCACCTAATTAAAGCCTTTCTCTAGAGCTTCTACCTTTCATTTCCGAACAGTTTCTTGCTCTCATCCTCAGTCCTGCTCCACTCCTACCTTCATTCTCTTTTGTTTTTCACCTGCTTTCTTATTCACCTCCTTCATCCTTCTTGTAATCTATCTTCATCTCTACAAACTGACTTTCTTTGTTCCGGTGTTGATAATAAGATTTTTCACGCTTTGCTACTTTTAGGGAAAGGCATGTTGAGTTTGAGGGAAATGATCAGACATGCAGCGCCGACCAACTGACTGTCTGTGAGTTGCGTGTCATGACTTCTTCAACGCTGTGGGACTCGTGACCTGCCAGCGATACCTTAATCTACGATCAGCACCCGTGGAGCAGGAAAGCGTCAGAGACAATCTTGGACTAGTCACAGATGGACCTAATGTCCCGTGAAATACCACCAGAACAGAGTTTTCATTCACAACACTGCCTTTGTACTGATGTAGGGAACTTCCTCTGTAGTTCTGGAACGGAAAGAGCACTTGTCTGTGACCCCTTCAGGGTCCAAAATATGAGTTCCAGGCTCCTAAAACAACAAATGCATTGGACTTTGATTTTCCCTTTGTTTGTTTGTGGATGCACAGCCAAGGTTGGGTTTCTCATACCCTTGCCAGATTTGCAAGATGTCTCTGTGTATAATTTCTGATATTTGCATGCCGAATTGTTTCGGGATCCAAATGAAAAAGATCTGCACTGGGTTGGTTGGACCTCAAAGTTTGGAAGTCAACCAAGTTTATTTTCAATCCGCTGGCTGGCACTGTCTTCCGGACCTGTTTATGGATCTCAGATGGGGATGCTTGGTAGAAGCTCCTGGTGTGGTAGACCCTGACAGACACACCCTGAGGGTGGACTGGTTGATATGCATCACGTGTTTAATTTGTTGGTTTGGTCTGTGCACAGCACATAAAGGCTGGATGACCACACACACAGATGGTTTTATTTACAAACAGTGGGAGGAAGTTTATTAATGGCTGTGGAAAGCCTATCAGACCACCTTCTAACTGCCAGCCGGCATCCTCTGTGTGTACAGTGTTAACAATCATAGTGCCCAGGAATAGTACCTACTGTAGGTAAAGTCAATGTAATACCTTGGTACTTTAATACTTACCATGGTAATGAATGGTTATCATATTGGTATCTAACAAGTACATTTCCTTGGTATATGCCCTTGCAAACAGTACTGGCATCAAATAGTAATACTAAGGTATTTTGACCTATTCCTTTGTACAAAAATAATATGGTACTCCAGGGTAATTTCATGTTTTTTGGACATGCACCATGGTATTCTTGTTATGGTAAATACCCCAAAACATGGTCTTTTCAATGTATATCTTCAAAAAAAAATATTTTTAACATGGTACCTTGTACAGAAAAACAAACGGTAAGGGAAACTAGGGGGACATTATTTTCGAAGCAGTCGCCCAGCTTGGCCGCATCATCACAAGGGTGCCTGATGCACACTGATGATGTCACTGGGAGGCCTTCGCTCTTGTGATGTGTTTAGAATGCGGTCTGTTCACCACGTCCAAAACATGACTGCAACAGCTGCGCTCCAGATCGGCGGTGAACCGCACACATACACACACAAATATACAACCAGTGCTAAATCTGTGTACACACACACACAGAGTCTAAAAAATACGCCCTCTGTGCATGTTGAATGTAAAGCTGATAGACGGTGTGTGATGGAAAACAAACTCGCCCTCCTCCTACACATATGAGGAAATGTTCTCAGCAGGGAGGCACTGATGATACGAAAGCCTTTGCAATCTATGCTCTGTAGGGTGGAGCCATGCCAAAACATGCAGATGAGTATGCAAATTAGGCCAGGGCCAGCTGGGCCTGACTGCGGCTGGTGGGTGTAGATCTCGGCGTGCACAATTGCATGTGCAATATGTACATCTGTGTGTGTGAGCCGCTGAGAGGTTAAAGCTCAGAGGAGGAGGGTAGATGCAGAAATGGGGTAGAAGTGGAGAGGTTGCATGCTGTGCACGCCATTCATTTTGAATGAAGTACATCCAAACATGGGGAAACATGAATACACTGTCCTTTTTGTTGACGTGAACACTTGTCTATAATGCAATATCTCTTTGACTATTGCACATGGCTTTCAGAGGCATGAATAAACACTTCTCAATACGACTGCCTCCAAAGCAAGCAAAACGTAAACCATCTAATTGAAAGATCATGATGGAGTGGTGTGCTGACAAAAAACTGCTTCCAAATATGAATTAACACTGCTTCTAAACTGATTTTTTTGATGTATCCCAGTTGTGCTGTTGACAGTTTGTTTTGAGGCGAGTGAAAAGAACCAGTTCTTTTGAAACCAACCTGAGATTTTGCATCCGTACACCTCGAACCGCAGGGCGATGCCGGACTCCCAGGAGTAGGGTCGGATCCGGAGGTATCGTGTCAACGTGGGCTTGGGGAACGCGGCTTTGGCTACATCGGTAGGGTTGGTGTTACCCTGGAAAATCTGACAAACGAAGAACAAACACATTAATTATTAACATGGTTTGTTTAAGGGAGCCACCAAGGACAGACCTTTGTGACCTGGGACTCACCTAACACTTGAAACAGAGAAATGACAGGAATCTGTTTAGATCAGCGTCTTCAAATGTGACAACCTAAATACAGCCTGAATTGGATTATCTCTGGAGCCAACTGTGTAGCAAAATACAAAAGCTACTTTGTGATGTCATAGTCTGGGTTTCAACTAGCACTGAATGGTTTGGACGCTTCAGTTACACAATGGTATCTGTTGTTGTTTCAACAGACATAGCGATGAATCAAACTGTGTTATGTCCATGAGCACTGCTACTTGCTGACAGCTAGCACATGTTCTCTGTGAAGGGAAGATCTGGATATATGCAACAAGAAAGACAAATGAAGGCAAATCCAACCTTGTTGTACACAGCATCATGCCACTGTATAAAGGTCAGCTGATTTTTTTAAGTACATCTTGGTTCTCTTTCACACTTTCTCCGTTCCTGATTTTTTTTGCTCTTAAGATTAGATAAACTCATAGGAGAGTTAAGAATAAACAGCAACTGTTGATAGTATCATGTTGTCACACCTGATTACCTAAAGGAAATATAGAAATTTGACTAATGCCACTGACCTGTCGGGCCAAGAGCTCATAATTTATGTAGGTTTGTGTCCTCGGTGATGAAAAAGTGTCAAAAAAAATTATAGAAGACAAAAAATATAAAGCTGATTTTCCAGTTTTCATAAGCAAGAAATCAATCTCTCTCCCTCCCTCTCTCTCTCTCTCTCTCTCTCTCTCTCTCTCTCTCTCTCTCTCTCTCTCTCTCTCTCTCTCTCTCTCTCTCTCTCTCTCTCTCTCTCTCTCTCTCTCTCTCTCTCTCTCTCTCTCTCTCTCTCTCTCTCTCTCTCTCTCTCAGTGTATTGCTATAGTACATTCAATACACAATTCTAAACATGACAAGGTCAAACTATAAGCCATACAGGATGGCCAAGTGTTGCTAAGTCCAAGTCAGGGCGCTCAGCCATCCGTCTATCCCAGAATCCATGCTGCTAATCATGTCCCTGGGCACTACTTTTCAAAACGTGTGTGTCTGGGAGGGAGACACATGAGGAGCCATCCACTATCTTTAAATGTCACGCCAATGCTCTGCCCTACTGCTCTAAGCAGTAAAAAGACTTTCCTTTGTGCAACAACCTCACAGCCGAACTGCTGTTTCAGCAGTCTGTAAATGGGCCCTCACCTCACAAAAGCACTTTAGAGCCAAGCAGACAGAAACAAGGCACCGCACCTTAAAAATGCACGCTCTAAAAAGAGAACAGTGTACTTCAGTTGAGGGTCGACATAGAAATTGGGCCTTTGGGTATATTTAAGCCCACTGTTACTTCCAAGCATGAAGATGTGTACGCACACACACATACACACACGTACGTAACCATCTAATTGGCTTGCTTAGCTTGACAGGTCTATTTCAAAAAATTGTATTGTTAGAGCATGTCTGCCAAGCAGATATAAACATGCATATGAACACGTCCTACGCTCACAAACGAGTGAAACAAACTTCACACACTGGAAGTGTCTTAAAACCCATGAAGCTGCAGACAGAGACCGAATCTTTGGATCATGCAGCATCAAAATCAAGTGAATATGAAAAAGAAACGTTATTTTAGAATGATTTCAGATTTGCATTGTGACATTATTTTAATGACGAAGTAATTTGTATCAGCATGAATATGTAATATAATATATGCAATTATATATATATCATATTTTTCACATTACACTAATATCCAATATTTTGGAGAGCAAATGTTTTTAACAACATCCTTGACAGGTGTCATGAGTTCCACATATGTTGTTCTATATGACTATATGTCTTGGCTATGATCCCCAACGTGCTGTCTGATGCTCACAAGGTTTTGAGAGACAGCCAGTGTGTCAAATGTAACAGGCATGTCTTCCTGTAGTTAACTGTCCTGTGTTTAGGGACACATTAGAGTCAGCTCACCCGATGGCTAATCGATCAGCGTCTCCTCGGCCCTCATTCAATGAGTCACATGGTCAAGTGCGTCCAACCAGCTGTTCAAACACTCTAAACCTTCCCAGAATGCCTCCTCCTCTCACTCTCTCAATTAGCCACTCTCTGTTTATTAACTCTTTTGTTCTTTCCTTTCAACGAAAAAAAAAAAAAAAGCCCTACCGCAAATGCTGACATCATTCCTTAAAGGGAAGAAAAGAAAATCAGTCAGACTACTGTGGTGGCTTTGGAGTTGGAGTTTTTACAGTGCTTTCAGTCTTTTAAGAGAGCGGATTAACATACCACACTGGGCACATAATGGAGTCAGAGAAACACAATCCCTGCAGAACACATGAGCGTGGCATTCCCGTCTGGAGCCGGAGCGTGGATTGGTGTAACGAATGCACACGGTGACAGCGCTACAACGCAAGATGTTTACAGGGCTTCCTGCCAAGGAGCACTGGAAATGTACCTAGTTAGGGATTACTTCTGAGAAAATAGACCTATTTATCGTTTAGTGGAAAATGAGCTGTTCAAAATCAAACCTGAGCTCTTACCAGGACGTTCTAACACTACTTCATTGTTATATGAATATTTTAAATATTTAACGGTTAGGGAATGTTCCAGGTCCAAAATGAGTAAAGCGTTAGAAAATCCTATTTACCGGTTGCTTAGTTTCGAAAAACAAACACAAATTGTGGAATTACAGTGGAAGTTTAAAAGCAGAATCTACATTGTTTCAAAGTGCATATAGTAGTTCTGGTAACACTTTAGAATACTGTTCCTTCATTAATGAATAATTACACAGGAACAAACGAGTAACGCATTATTAACATTCTAGTAACTACTATTAACTAACAATAAACTCTGATTAACAAATTAGTAAGTAATAGCGCTCAGATGAATGTAGTAGTTCATTATTAGCTAATCAATAACTACTATTTTTTTCATACCTCCCAGAGAACTACTATCTACAGGTTCATAATTAACATGAATAATGCATAATTTATAATAAAAGGTAATGGTAACCCACTAGTAATGACTCAAGTATTACTACATCATTTTAAAGGAACTACTAATTATTTGGATCAGTATTTTAAAGTGAAAAACATGATAACTACCTAATATTGACTGAAGTCATTGTAACACTTGATTCATTACTATCAAAAACCTTACAAAAGCCTTAAAACTTACAATGACTTCAGTCAATATTAGGTATTTATCATGTTTTTCACTTTAGAATACTGATCCAAATAATTAGTAGTTCCTTTAGAAGGATGTAGTAACACTTGATTAATTACTAATGAGTTACCATTACCTTATTATATATTATGCATTATTAATATTAATTATGAACCTGTATATAGTAGTTCTTAGTAGTCTTCAGTGAGGTATGAAAAATAGTAGTTACTGATTAGCTAATAGTGAACTACCACATTCGACTGAACGCTATGACTTACTAATTCGTTAATCAGAGTTTCTTGTTAGTTAATAGTAGTTACTACAATGTTAATAGTGCATTACTCATTTGTTCCTGTGTAGTTATTCATTAATGAAGGAACAGTATTCTAAAGTGTTACCGTAGTTCTTACATAATGCTTTTTGTTTCTGTGGCCCGGCATGCAACACTGGTTAAATAAGCCAGTTTTTCAAACAGTGGATGCACTGCACCTTTATGGAAATAATCAAACAAGTCACCTTCTGTTTTGGGCCATCCTTAATAGTAATCCAGTCTTCTCCGTTTGAGCTCACATCCACCTTGTAGGACTTCACATAGTACTTCTTCCTGGTTTCTTGAGAGATGGCTCCCTGTGTGCCGATTGCCGAGACAAAGCGCAGGAATCCAAGATCAACCTGAGGAGAGAGAACCATATTACTTCTATATTGCTCAGAACAGAGGGAGTATCACTTTAAAAGTGGCTTATCGTGTGTCACATACTGAGCTCATAAGACCCCAGGTGAATATTAGAATGAAAGATTAATTTTAATGAATCCCAATTTAATAAAGCAAAGTCAATGTGACGATTTAATTTCCTGAATGGGAGACAAGAGCTTATTGGATGAGGAAGGATATTTAACTTCATGGAGTCCGTGCCGGGGGGGAAAAAATAGCTTGAAAGGAAACGTGTATTTCAGACGCGTGCTATATTGAAAAATGAATGCTTCATAAAGAAGTCATGAGTTCTGATGTCATTCCCGTGAGTGTGTCTGAGAGGAGGGATGGGAGAGAGTGGTCAGGGGTTACTGGAAGATGGAAGAGAAAATGTGGACGGAGATGTCTGTGATTTGGTCAAATCCAGGAATATCAGAGCTGCAATACACACGACGGGATGTAGAATCATAGTGAGATCCATTTTTGAATTCAAAAGAAAACAAATGACGCAAAAACACTCTTTTGAGTGGAATATGCGCTCTCACGTCAACTGGGTGATCATACATTGAGCAAACTGACACTGAGCAGTGCAAAGCTGTGGTTTTTGGGGAGATTCATTAGTGAAGGGGGAAGCTAAAATAAATCCTGTCATAATCTGAAACTGATGTCATCCTATAGAACATTATCAAAACATGTCACTTGTGCACTAACATGTACAGTAGAGCCAGTGCCACGCAGAAAACTGGCTATAAATGCAGGATAATATCAATGCAGTGGAGAATGTGTTTTAGATACTCTAATAAAGTTGATCAGCATTACTGTTACATATAACTCATTTAACACTGAAAGAGCTAATTGCAAACTCGGTCTGTTCCCTTTTGTACAGTATTTGTAAGACATAGTCCTCACTCAGTTTAACAGTATTAAAAAATAAGGTCTTTGTTTGTGAAGTCTGCTGAATGTGTGCGGATCTGATTTTCTGGCTATACTGAAATATACATGGCAGGAAGATGAGAGAGCTGTGTCGCAGCCAGCGATTTGAGATCAGAAAGCTTGGCTGGAGAAAAGACAGTCTGGATCAGTTTCCCTCACACCAGCTGATCGCAGATCAGAACTAATGAGCGCCTCGTGATTTATCAACCACTTTCTGCTTGGTGAAAGAGAGAGGGGGGTAAAAGAAACTAGAGCAATAAGAAACTGATGACTACAGTACTATACTACAGTAACCCTTTCTATACATGACCCGTACACAACTTTACAACCAATCAAATATCAATTTCAACAACAATAATGATTGTTTTCCAATAGGTTTCCTGAATACACTCCATGTCTGCCATTGGTCAGCCAATCAGTGAGTTCCACCGCAAACTCACGCCATTGGTTGAGTTGTTGCTATGCCAGGCAGGTCAGAATTCTTAAATAAACAGAGCAATGTTTTAAAAACACAACCAGAATAACATAGTGTATACTTTCCTGTGAAATCAACCTACAAATAGTTTACTTATAGTTGCCTCTGCTTATTAGGATAGGAGAAAAGGAGAACATATTTAAACATCAAGAAAAAAAAAAATTCACACTTCACCTTTAAAAGCAATAACAAACAGGAGATTGAGGGAAAACCCCAGTTCCTCATGGGAATTCCCTGGCTGAGAAACTCCACTTTCTGGCTTCCAGAAAACAACCCGTTCTAAAAGTGAATTAGGCTTCCTTATAAGGAAACAAGTCGGACTCGACTGTGGGCATTTCATCTGAAATATCATGACCACAGAATCAAAAACATTTTTGGTAAGAAAATCTTATAATAGTTGAAACCACACCTGGCCAGCCGAGTAGTTGTATTAGTCACTAGTGTGAATATGCAGTTTTATAATGGTCAGTCTGTGAGAAAGTGAATCCAAACGTCTCCGTGGGGAAAATGTGTGCTTAAGCCAGCTGACTCTGCAAATCATGTTTTATATTATTCTCTATTTCGACTCTTTTTGTTTGGATGTTATGGGTTATGTAAGAGATCCCACCCAATAGACAAATCAAATAAAGCCGTTCTCATGATATCAAGTCCAATAATGTGAAATGTGAAATTGAAAAAAACAACATATCATTATAATATATCTTGCTGGCAATAACTCAAGTGTAACTACTTCTTATAATTCAGCCATGGGAAAGTCCTGACATGTTAAAACCGGTTCATTTTGCCCAGAGTCCATCTGTCAAGTATGGACCTCAGCTTAGATTTTTCACAGCTAATTCAATTTACAAAGAGTGTGTGTTTTATTACATCAGAGCCCGTGTGTGTGTGTGTGTGTGTTTGAAGGGACAGTTCTTGCCTTGCCCTCGGCCCGCATGGAAGGAAGCGGCAAAAATCGAATCTGTCTAAACCTAGTTCACGCTCACTGAAGCTTCTCATGCTAATTGCGTTGAATTAAACAAGCGTCAAACATGTCTGCTGGATTCCTAAAGCTGTGACATTTGTGCTCATCCTAGCATGAGCTGGTGTTTCTTTTGTTTAGTGTGCTTGTAGGGAAATATTTTTCTCCATTCAGTCTATTTTCTTGTCTCTTTCACCCTTCTCTTGCATATTAGTGTACAACAAAAATCCACAAATTGGTCAGTCATTAAAAGCACAACTGCTCTTGTGTATCTAAGGCTCAAGCACCATCTGGAGCGGGTTAGCCAGGAGGAACTAAGACGTTGAGTAGACAGATGCGCGATGGCCCAGTCAAAGCAAACACAAATGTGGGACGGCAGGTTTCGCAGGGCAAAGTTCTACTTCATCCATCAAACAACGGCTTCCTCCCACCATCCCATCCCACGACACCTGGTTGCTCCGAAAGCTCCTCTAAAATTCCATTAACCACAGGTATAATTAATTCACATTTTCATGAAAATTGTATTACTGCCAGCTGAGAGATCTATAGGCTCCTCAAAGACCTCGCATTCATCACCCAATTTACCTGGCAGAATTAGCCAGCGTTATTTTTAGAACTTCTAAAGGTTTTTTATTTTTTTTATTTTTACAATTATGCATGAGCCTGAGTGGTGATTATCTACTTCTCTTCCAAAGAATTATGACCCAAACCAGTGTAGTGGGGAGGACAGTATATTAGTAGAGTGAAAAAAAAAAAAAAGGAACCCAAAAGAGCTTCTTTCCTTCAAACACCTGATATAGTGGTACATTTTCACAATCCAGTGGATTACGAAACCAAGTCTGGACCACTTTTTTTCCTTGCAAAATATCCCTGCAATATGTTACATTATGCAAGTAAAATAGGTTCTGAAAGTTGTTTAATCTGCTGCATTGTATGGCTGATTTTTGGAGAGAATGGTCAACCAGTCTAGAGGTCTGTTATCATAAAGTTCACGGTCATGTATTATTGTTATTACTAGCTCAACACAATAAGACAACAATAACCTCACTGATGACAATAGAATATCCTGCCTGTCTTAGAAATGAACTTCCTCTGACATTAATTTATTATGAATGCAATGTTGCTTTTTTCTGAGTCTCTTTCACACCAGCATAAGAGCTTATGTAGCCTATCCAGCATACACCTGGATTCATTTAATTGCTAGAAAATGATATCAACGATGATATTTTAAACGCTTCAAGCTAATTACATGCAGGCACTGAAGATGGTTTAAAATCATAAGAATGTACCTAGCGCAGGTGTGATGCTAGCAGGGTGGCCTAGCTTGACACCAGCTCCGCAGGCTTTGTCAGTAGAGACTCTCATGTTAATTACAGTCCTACTGTCTAATTACTCATCAGCTGGCAGGAGAACAGCACCCGTCTCAAAATAGCAGCAGCTAATCCTTTAATTGAAGAGAGAAAAAATCTAAGCAAAACAATGGAGAGCGGACATAGCTACGTCTACATGATCGCTAATAGAAAACATATGTAGATGACATGCGAAGGTAAATGCGTTGTTTCTGGAGTGACATTTCACCCCTAAATCTCCCTATTTTTTGCTATTTCCCTCGTTGCATTCAACCTTCCTAGATAATCGTACGCTCAAGAGCCTGTGAGGAATGTTTTTCTCAGAGGAAGTCTGTAATTAGTGCCTGCTTGATGGGAATTCCGACCTGTTTTTGTAGCAAAATGGGTCGGCGACTCGAGGTATTGGCACAGCAGATAAAAGTAAGAGGTTGGGGTGGTGTCTCAATCATTGTTTCCATCTACGGACCTGGCACATTCCCTCCTCACCTCCATCAATCAAGCTGACGGCTTCCTGTTGAACTAGCTGACACAAAACCTGGTTGGCATTCTACAGTTCCAGACTTGAAAACATCGCTTTGTTGTTTTGAACGCTCTGCCCTCTTGTCAGAGATGCTTTAATGAACAAGATGAAGGTAAACATCCTCTCCAGTGAAGCTAAGGAGAAAAGCCTTCGCATCCCTGTGAATCAAGCCCTGATCAAACCATTTAGCTGAACAGCAGGACAGGCGTATGCAGCAGCTTCATAAATGAACCACTGTGTATTCAAAGCACCATTGCATAAATGCAACAGCTGACGCGTTTCGGTAGACCTGTGGATGAGAATGAATGCGAGGCTGAGATTAATGAAACAGAACATGATTTATAATGAGCAACTTCTATTCGACCATTAGTAGGTAGACAGGAGCTTTCAACTATTGACAATTGACTTTTTCCCAGATCAAAATGCATAATTCATAGAAGTGCTTTGATGCTTCTGGAGTGGATGAGCGTGCATGTATTGCATCACATGCAGTATGCAGTGCACTGATGTTAAAATATCTCAGTCTGTCTACCAAACAGGATCTGTTTTTGTTGTTGTGCCAGGCTCTCCAAGGGATTGAAAATCTGCCATCCATAAGACTCTTAACAGTGTCTTTTGTTTTAGGTTACGGTTTTCTATAAATCGGAAGTCTTTCCCAGTGAGAGTCAAAATGTGTTGTACAGATGTAGGTACGCTTAAGTCACGCTTTAACACAGTCTTCCGATTGAAACCAGGCTGTCTCCATAAACATAGCACACTGGAAGTCTTCAGAGCCAGAATCCCATGTTCTGCAAGACTCTGCCCCTTTTTCATCCATCACATATCTGATAAAGACCTTAACGGACATTTGTTTGTCAGCATGATGGCACAAACTCTTGTAAATGGACATAGAGAATAGTAGCCTGTGTAGCTTACTGGCTTAGCTGAAGATCTCCTGACCCTTGACTAATTATCAGCAGTGGCAAGCTGGGAGCATTAGACCCTGAATCTAATTTGAAACCGCATTAAGATGCATGACAAGCGCTGTCTTTTTGACACCTTCTGTGTGGAGAAAAACCTGCTAGAATTGGGGATTTTTAACAAGGAAGAACAAGGCTTCTGTGAATAATATAAGTGTCTGCTGTAAATTACATTTGAGAGTGTAAATGTAATAAATAATGAACTGATAATATGCGTTGGAGGACACAGGAGTGTGCGAGTTGTTGGACTGCGCTATTAGATTGTGTTGCTTAATGGAAGCGAAATGAAGAATTCCACTCTTTTAATAACGCTTGTTATAATTAAACTCCTCCACAAGTGCTGGGCACGAGAGAGAGAGAATGAGCGCAGGACGTCTCCAAATTATAAATCATTCATCCTCGGCAGGGTTCCGCCTTTGTTCCCTTGGAAACAGATGTGCGGGGTTCAACTTTGACATCTGATTGGCGGAAAGGGATTTGCAGGGGCACGGCACATGAGGGCTGAAACAGAATACGTTTGATTTGCTGAAATTTCTCCTACCAAAAAGAGTACCCTTCCTCTAATCAATACCCTTTAGAGAATTCCAAGCGACTGCGAAATTGTGCTCTCTTCAGCTCGATACTGCACTGTGGGAGGCGAGTCATTTAGAGTTTCATTAATATCTGAAATGACTAAACAAGTTCAGCAAGCCAAGAGGGCGAACATTTGCAAAGTCTACTTAATTATCCTGAATAAAATATGAAGTGGCAACTGTGAAATGATGTGGAACCGATTGGTTTGGGTGCTAGAATATACATTTTCTAAATTTGATCTTTGAGACTCATTTGAGTCACAAATGCAGAATGTTTAACTTTTGAAGACTCTTGTACTGAGCACAATGAACTACACTAAGACTCAACCAGGATGTTCTCAACAGCATGTCAAAACCACATGCCAAACATTGACAAATATACTGTCATCTGACGAACATGAGAATCCTTCAGTTGAAGTGATGGTCTGTAAAAAGAGTAGAGGCTAATTATCGACTGCTTCTCAGAGAACATCCTGGTAGAGTCTTAGTGTAGTTCATTGTGCTCTGTACAAGAGTCCCGAATCAATACCTTATTGACAGAGACTGGTAATCCATAAGCATAATGAGCCCATCTAAACAAAGAAGAACTTTGAAATATCATGATGATCAAGAACACTCGAGAAATCAACAGATAAAACGGCACAATCCTCATATTGATCAGTCTCAGCATTGTATCCTCAGGGCTCTGCTCTACAAAGCTATGGAAATTCTCCCTAAAAATGTGGGGCAGAATTTGCAGCCGCAAGGAGAGAACTTGTCTCCAGTTTCTTTGGGAAATGCATACGTCTTGCTTCCACAGTGAAATAAAGAATTAAACATCACAGTTCCTCTTCTCTGTACCTTCCCCTAATTCAATTAGTCTCTGGTTTAGAACACGGGTTTTCAGAGACAATATTTTGATTGCAATAAGGAAAATCTGCTTAACAGACCTCCCCTAGCAAATATTTGGCCGCGGGTCACGTCTGTTATTAGCCTCCTGAGGAGTCGCTTTGGCCCAAGCTTTCCAAAGATTATAAAACAAGTCTGGGTTTTCAGGGTACCCTTGGGGTTTGGGTCACAGAAAAGCCCCTAAGTGCAAGAAAAGGCCTGCAATCAACACAATAACTGCTGCCAAGAGTTTTTCACAGATTCATGCAACCGAAATAGACATGCACAAATAATCTGTTGTCCTAGAACATGTAACTGTAACTGTAACTGTGTGTGGCCACATTCCTTAGAACAGGCTTCAGGGTTCTCATTGTCTCTCGGACATTAAGATCATGTTAGATACATCTCATAGACAGAATTTGTTGAGGTTTCATGCATCTGTTGGCCGGGAAGACTCACTGGGGTTGGAGCGAACCAGTACATTTGGGTTTTAACATTCCATGGCTGTCGACCAAAGGGCAACATTCAACAGATGTTGCTGCTGGTCTTCAATAGAGAAAAGCAAGCCAGTGGCAAAAGCATCTGCAAGGCTGCCTGTTAGAGCTGAAGTTGAATTCAGCTAGACACAAAAATCATAAAAGTGTGGGGGAGTTTCAGAGCTTCTTCAAAAAAATATCACAGCAGAGTCTATTCTCTGCCAAGGACAAATCCCTCCTCCATTAATCATTCATAATAGACTGCTATCTACAGTATATGCATGTGAATCGTGCAGTACCTGAATCCATTCTTTGTTTGAGTCCTCTGCAGGGGTCCAACCATTCTCTGGATTGTTGAGTCTAGAACGTTCTGGAGACCAGCTGGGGTTGTACTGGGATGAGGCCATGATTTGGTCAGAATGGATTTCCCCAGTTTCCAAACCCAAAGACTCGGTACAGTCAAAGTCTGAAGAAATCACAGGGAGAAAGAGGGGTGGGGGAGTTGTTAAAATGTCATTTCATGATCTAAATAAAGAATACATCAGATCCTGACCCAAACTAAGGCCTTCCTCCTGGGAATGGGCCACTCAGCAGCAAAGTACCACAGGTTTCCATCTCTTAGGACCAGAATAAAACACTTCTCACAGGAAAAGCACAATTTAATGGAAGCACAGTGGGAAGTGTACCACATTAAGACGCAAAGCTTTATTCATAAAACATTCAGTTTAAGCTCTTAAGTCCAGCAACAAGTAAAGTCATGAGGTTCATAAAAGAAAAGCCTTTGGAAGGTGCACAGTTAAATGGCACATGGGAAGGCCATTTCCCCAGCGTCAGCATCAGAGACGGCCCTAGAATGTCTGTGTTTTTAGATGCCAGGAGAGCAGGCTGTATATCACTCCACATGCCATGCCACCCAGGATAAGGGCATTACTGATTGTTTTGTGATGTTATGGGGCATGCTGGCCGTGTGCCTGAGACAAGCAAAGTTCACACTTTGACCCCCTGAGGTTCTTTATCCAGACACTTTGGCACAGAATTTAGGACTGTCAGACACCGGAGAATGGGGAAATGTTGAAGCTGAGGTGGGAGGTCACAGACAACCAAACAAACACATATTTTAAGGAAATACATTGACACAGGGTGAGCTCATGTTCCCTAATATAACAGTGAAAGGTGCAAGAAGGTCAGATACACACATACTCAAACAGCACAGGCCAAACATGCAGGCCTAAACACATGTAGCAGATGGAGAAAGCATGTGTGTTAACTGGCCAGTACTTTTATTTGTTCACTCACACTGAGCCATTAGCCCTGTTCTGAAAACATACTGTAGTGAGTCGCCTGCCCAGACAGCACTTGAAATCATCGGATTAATGCTACTATGCCTATTAAAAATAGTAAGCATCACATTTATTCTTTGTAAATTAGCAAGTGAAAAAAAACATCCAAGGTGGCGGCTGGGGACGAGAGAAATGTTAATATACTGTAAATAAATATAACTATATGTGCAATTTAATTAAATATAGAAACGTATCATTAAATAACAGGCAATTGTATCCATAGAAAAAAATACCATCGTAATAGATTCTGTCAAAATGTTAAAGTCCCCCTGTAGTCAATAATTTCATCCCTTACAACTAATCTTTCATCATCAAAATGATATATTTAAAAGTTTTTTCCTTGAAAAAATTCTTCATGCCTTAAAATAGCTTGAATGTAGCTCTACACCCTTGCCTTATTTAGTATACGGGTTCTATGAATATGCAAATTAGCCCCGCCTCCACTCACTCACAGCTGCTCAGAGATTGACGATCACACATTGACCTGATTGGCTACAAGGTTACACCACAGGGGGACTTTAACTTATTATAACAACTACTATTGTCAATTTATAAAGGTGTACTATAGTATTAGAGAATCACATTGTTAGCGTAGCAACGTGAGTTAATGCCAAACTCTATTAAAATCAAAAGGGAGTGTTGAGTCTTTTATGTGCTTCTCATGAATTTCTTTCTTTTACCCTTGAAACTACAGCTCAACTTAATCTTCACATGATTACTCATTCTCTAGTGCTCTGTTTTATCTCTCTATCTCTTCAAGCCATCTATCCTCTATCCACCCTTTTATTCTTTAGAACAATGACTGAAAACAACCAGATCGATCGTCTGATTACATCTGGCATCCGTCACTGTTTGGTCCCACTCGACAGAGACCATAAATCTATGACGGTTCTCTGACAAAATCCTTCGCATAAAGACTTATTGCCAATGGCGATCTCCTTCCTTCCTGCAAAGCACAATGTATACTGGTAAACATGTCGAACTGCGAGAGAAGCTGCCACAGAATGTAAATTTATGAGGCCAATAAATAATTGATAGACTGCGACTGTTCAGCAAAGCCTCTGCTGAGAACACACCAAATGTGTTCTTGATCATGAGCCGGGACGGTACAGATGTAGCGAGCTGAAATATAACATGGTACTGTACATCAGTTCACAGCATTAATGGCAATATGTACTTTATAATAAAAAACTAAATGCATAAAAAAACAGCTGTTGATTCACAAGCTCTAATGTTTAAAAGGTATATTCTCAAGGGAAGGTGACAAAAAGACAGACAGAGAAGGAGAAAGAAAGAAAAGTGTCTAGGGATAGATTTAAATGCATAGCATGATTGCAGGTGAGGGTTGATGGTGTGTTCTGAAATTAAATGCTTAGTCGGAGCATTTCTCAAATTGGGGTGAAGAGGTGAACCCTCTGGGTGAGCTGGTTTGGGGGAAAAAGAGAGTAATCCCACCTCCAAAAAGCAGGGCAGATGGGTCATGACTCTTAACACAATCACTTAATGAAAGAGGGCCACAGCTGAGAGGGACATGGTGATTTAATAGCTTCCCGTGTTACATCATGTTGTATGTGCGTACACTGGGTTTCTACCCCACCCAACAGAAGATGTTTCAATAACTTTGGCTAACGTTATTTAAAGACGTTTGGAACAAACATTCTCAAAATAAAGTTCTAACGTTGTTCAAATTTCCTTTAACCTAAAAGACTGGAGTCATCTCATGAGTGTAAAAAAATGTATATTAATTTCATGAATTACTTTGTGCACTTTCGACTTACCGTCAGGGACTGTCCTTTCCAGCACAGTGTAATTAGCGGAGAATCCCTCTTTTGCTATGGCACTATCTGTGGTGATTATCAAAGCCAAGATTCCAGTGTAGGATATGATCCGTCCTGGAGTATTCTGTCCACAGAATCTTCCAATGTATGGACCAACTGTAAAAAGGGACAAAGAAATGAGAGAGCTTGATTAGATGCATTCAATAATCCACTATTCATGCCATTCCATCACAGCTGATACTGTAGTGTGTCAACGTCAAGGACAGTGACATTGGTTGATCTTGTATAACGGTGTTAATTGAACAAAACATTCTCCCTACAATTTTTTGTAGATGGAAATGAAAAGGGCATTGTCTGTTTTGTAAGTGTCTATGACCTTGGGTTTCTGTTTTCAGTGGCGATCATAAATTCCTGCACGTATTGTTCGTTCCAGGGCCATTCTGATGTGACTTCCCAGAAGCCACTTTAAAAGAAAAAAAAAATGTGTAGGAGTTGGAGGGGACATGAAAAAAAAAATGAAAAAAAGAATTGAACACAACTAAGTCTGTAAATGGAGAGATATGCAGTACATTCAGCTGAGAAAAGTACTGAGAAGGAAGGAACAGTAGGCTCTCCAGGTTAAGGCCACTTTTAAACTCTGGGTTAAGCAACATTTCAAACTTGCTAGAATGTAATGGTAAGTTGTTTGACAACAGACAACCAGTCATAAATGGTCCCATTGCTTGCCTTATTAATTATTCATGAGCTTTATACAGTCACAGAAACTTAAACCACACAGAAATTGCACATTTTTGTGCATTTTTGCATAATGGACTGTCTAATCAAAAATTTTAACTTTGTAAAATTGAAAATAGCACAATAAACACAGTTTAAAATTATACAGTGTAAAATCTCTAATCCTGAATAAAAGGATTAATCACTGATCCATGCAAAATATGAACCGTGTAAAATGTGAAAGATCCTGGATTATGTTAACCCAGGGTTTAAATTTACTACTAAAATAGGTGCACTGTAAAAAGTGATCAGTTGGCTTAACTTAAAAAAAGTGAGGAAACCCGCAAACTTAAAATTATTAAGTAAATAAACTTCATGCAAATGTGAAAAAATTAAGTTATGTGGAATTGTCAAATTCAAATTTTATTACTTTATTTTAAGGCAACGGGTTTCCTCACTTTTTTAAGTTAAGTCAACAGATCACTTTTTACAGTGTATGACACAGGAAGAGTAATAAAAAAAAAATCGAAAACAAGTGAAAGAAATAAAATAGTTCCATTTTCAAGGTTAGCTGTTTCTTTAAAGAGAAACATAGTGATTGGCTCTAAGAAGATGTCCATTACAGAGATTAAACAGAACTGCCAGCTTTGTGTGTGTGATTACATAAAACAGATCTACGGGTTTACATTAATCTTAATCTTCATAAGAATTCATAGAATGAAAAACAGGTGCATCCAAGTGTGTATAAATGTGTGCGCGCTTTGTGTGTGTGTGTTGGGTGTGGTGAAGCATCCGGATTATCTGCATGACTCAACAGAGCTATGAAATTTTAAAGAGCCTCTCCATGAATCCATCCAGCATGTCTGGTCTTGGAGGAGGAGGAGGGGGTTTCATACACCCTCTGCCAGGCCGAGACTGCCTCAAAGTGGGCGGCCGGTGGGTGATGGAGGGGTGGAAGTCATTGAAGCTTCTGTCTCATGCCTTGCAGTCTTTCCACACTAATGCACTTATTGATTGGTGTGGCTCCACAGGTAATGCAGCTTGTGTCTGAACCGTAGAGAGGAGTTACACTGAGGCCCTAAGGCACCAGGGACTCCCCTTTAAAGTATTGTCTTCAACCTCCCTCTTGGCTCTTTCTCTTTCACCTTTTTATTGTAGATTTTTCAACAGTGGCTGCTGAGTCTAAAATAAAGCTTGCAACCTTTATCCCAGGTTCTACACTTCCCTCAGGCCTATATTGAATTTGCTCTCACAAAAAGCACTAAAGATTTAGTGTAACCTTTCAAAAACACTTAGTTAAACAGACTTCCTTTTATCATAATTGTTGATCTATAGGTTCACAACCTATGTTCAGAAGAGATGCTAAAAACATTTTTTTTTTTAAATTACAACTCATGAGAAAGCTCAAAAGGCTCGGCCTCGGATCAAAGGTGCCATTTGTTCACGGCTTCTCTCTTCCGTCAAGTCGATAATGAAGCGGAAACCGAATAAGACCTCTGGTCCTCGCAGACTTCCTTCCCACTTTGAGCTGGAATCTTCCTGTTGGGCTGCTGGGTTGTTTTTGCAGTTCAAATATACGCAAATACAAACTGTAATTATCTTGAAGAACAAAATATTTTTGGTGTTATGACAACAGTCTACATTCCAGAGTCCCTCACCCCGAACTGCCCAAGACGATCTACAGTCTAATGTCCAGAGAGACGGAAAAAGAGAACAGCTATTAACGGGATAAAGAGATCATGCCGACATGTTCTCAGAAACTCTTATACAGCAAACCGTGAATGTAAGAGTTTGTGTGCAGAACCAAATATCTTATAGAAAATTGGCCATGCTTATGAGAGTTTTGTTTAGCTTGTGAAACACAGCAAATCGATTGAAGTCAGGCATCTCGCCTAGAGATCCATGCATCTGACTTCTCTGTTGAAGGCCAAAGATGAGACCCTTCCACTGACCACTATTTAGTTTAATTCTCCAGACCTCCTTCTCACCCAGACAGCAACATAGTGTCGGCCCAGATCCGACCCACATGTGAGCTATGCTGCTGTCTGGGTAAGTATTGAACTTCAACTGTCTGAAGATGTATGATATCTCAAATCATGTGGCTTGTTGAGGAAAGGTCTGCTATTACTTTCCACATAATCACCTGGCAGATAAAACTGGTGAAATATCAGAAATTTTACATTTAGGGGTACAACATCCAGACAGCAACATAGTGTTGGCCCAGATGTGGGCTGGATCTGGGCCAACACTAAGTCGCTGTCTGGGACAGCTTGCCACTGGGGCAGTACCCTTAAAGGGACAACTTTGTACCTGATTTACCCATAAACGGTTAGTGCCCATAGTAGTACCTTAAGGGTACATATTACATACTACTCTAAGGTACAAACATGCACCTTTTAGAGGTAAATCAGGTACAAAGTTGTCCCTTCAAGAGCACTGCTCCAGTGACCCCAATGTACCCCTAAAGTTCCAATTTCTTGACAGTCGAGCCGACACCCTCCCAACCACCTAGCATTCCCCAACATTCTGTTGATGCATTTTACATAGGCCACTCACATTTTCTTCAGAAAATGTAAAATCTATTTAAATAACATTCTTGTTATTTGATGCCATGTTGTGTTTCTGCAGATGTTTCTATATTGATTTATCCGAGTATATTGTTGCCGGTCTTTTGAGAATAAATGGGCAAACATCATCCAACTAAATGATCTTTCGTTCCAAACATTCTGATTGTCTTGTTTGGAGCAACAGATCTTTCCAACGACTCACCTCCAAAGAAACCGTCCCAAATCTCCAGGCGGTCGTAGCGGCAGGACACTCCAGTGGGAGGCTGTGTGTCCGGCTCCAGTTCGAAGCTCTCGAACTCCAGAACGATCTCCGACATCTTAGGAGCAAAGATCATGAATGTGCAGTCCAGGTTGTTGGGGTACTTCTCTGGAAAGCCGGGCGACTTGATGACTCCACTGCTGGAGGTGAAGTTCCTGGAGCATTCTGGACCTGAGGTAGAGGAAGGAAAAAGTTAGGATTTTTTGTTTGCTCACAGAGGCAGATGGAGTAGGAGGGAAAAAACAAACATCGGAGGAGGAACACGGTGGTCTGTGTTGTTTTGCTCGATGATTGCATGGTTTATGGGCCGTGGTGGAGGCCCACCCTGCTCGGGATATGCTCTTTGCTTGGGTGTGTGGGCTAATGATGAAGACGAAGCGATACCAAAATGAAAGTACATGCACATGAGACTGCACTTATTAACTGTTTCATAGGCAGTATGGTTGGTGCTTACAACAATACAATTAAGATAAATAGCAAAATATGTCCATTGTGCTTTATATAACCACCCTTTAGAAATGTGCACACACACTTTTATATCGACAAGTCAAAACATTCACCCTGAACTCCTTGTGGACTAGCTTTGCTGATGCAGTGTGTTGTTGAAGTTCACACATACATCACTACTTTGCACTTACATGACGGCCGTTCGACTAAAGCTGTTGTGTGATGAATAGGCTCAGAGCTCAGAGTAAATACACTCTTGTTACAGAGTGATGCATATCGGATCACCTCTGGATCATCAACTCTGAAATGTCAACATTACGTTAGCACTGTACCTAATGTAGTGTGGAATCTCGTGATTATTACTGCGGGTGCAAAAGTTTAAAGATCCTGAACCAGAACAGAGATGACAAATAATGAAGTCACTGTGGCAGAAAATCCTCATGTGCTTCCAAACCCATATTACTTGCTTTCTTAAATGGGACACAAAAGGATACGTTTTGAAGAATTTTCAAGCTGCTTGCTTGCATAAAAAATGAATGGGATCTTCCAGAATGGCATCATAAAAGTAATTCGCTCTTCTGAAGCCAGATTAAAATTTCACTGGAAATCTTGTTTGGACAGAAAAAATCACCTCTTACTTTTATTATGTGTGAAAGAGCAGCATGCACATTTTATTACATATCTCCTAATTTGTTCTATAAATTCATATGGGTTTTGACATGAGGGTGTGTAAATGACAGCAGAATTCTTTGGATGTTGAAGAGCTTTCTTTTTTGTGAATATTATTAGTGTCAGGGATATTCAGTTATTTGCTCGTTTAGTTTCATTATCATGGACTTTTAGTTTGCTTCTCATTATATCCTGTTGTCTTTATTCATGTTTCCCGCCATCATTAGTTACTATGGCAATGTATCAAATCATCACACCTGTTAGTCTTTTAGTTCGTTATCAGCGTGTGTTTAAGTTCCTCGTTTCGCTGCCTTGATTGTTGGTAAGTTTGTTTGATTAAATACTTTTATTTTTGAATTCATCTTTTTCTGTGGACCTTGTGCATAATTTAATGTAATCAAAAGCTCTTCACGACCACATTCTACCACAAAACCGTTAACTGCTTCTTTTTATATGCTTTTTTTATTTCTTTTCCATTTTTCCTGCATGTGCTCTAAAGAAAATGACCAGCACGGGAATTTGAAGCTAAAGTGACCTGACATTTAGTGTACTACTTGGTTGGTTTTTAAACAGCAGGACATAAATTCCACACTTTTAGTCCTTTCATTTCAGAGAATTCCAGACATTTCAAATTACATTTTCTTTCTTAAACTAGACAAATGAAGCTTAATGTGGCCTTTGGAACCCTACAGGCCTCTACTTTAATCCACTGAAAACTGTTGTGCCAGCAATTACACGTGTGTGTGTGTGTGTGTGTGTGTGTGTGGAAGGCTTTCAACTTTCATCATATTTGTCTGATAGTTCCAGTGCTAGCTGATAGAAACACTGAATACTGTAGACTATTCTTAAGATAATCTTCTGACAGAGGAAAAAGTTCTGTGGCTGTTCCACGGGCAAGAAGGAATTGCATTTTCCTTTCGCAAGATAAGAACACATCTCTTCAGAACTATTTATATAAAATGCATATTATGACATTATTTTTTTTCAGTAAAGAAACCCTGATCATACTCAAAGCAAGCAAATGAAAGCAAATGTTTCTACGTTTGCATGATTCCACGCATTTCTGATTTATGAAACGTAACAGAACTCTCATTCTCATTGCCACAAAAGTGCGCTGTTAGGGCTAACTGTCGTCTTATAGGGTGATTTTTCTTCTTTAGGTTTCTTAGGTGTAGGTGGAGCAACAATTTAAAAGAGTGAGTTAGTTAAAGTTAGCTAAACTGTCAAAACGTGCCTCTATGTGGATGCTAGAGAGTAGAAAACATAGAGAATTGTGTGTCCACTAGTACATTTATCCGTCTGGCTGGAACTGTGTATCTTCGCTGCTGTTCGCTGTGTCTGGCTTTGTAACGCACCACTGCTGTTTACAGATTGCTGTTCTAGGATTTGTGTGTATGTGTGTGTGCGTTTGTGATTATGCGTGTCTCATAAGGATTCAGAGACGTGTTGCTATTGTCACTAACCACAAATGCTCCACACATTCACATGTCCTTTGGTTTGTTTCTGCAGTTATTTGCAAATAGTAGGGAAAAAAAAAAAACTTTACAAGAGAAAGACTGCGGAAAGCTGAGATGAGAAACGGGAGGCTGTAAACTCAAGCCAAACAAATAAAGCTTTGTGAGAGCCATCCAACTTTCTTTCTCTCTCTCTCTTGGTTTCTTTCCCTCTCACAGCCACAAATACTTTCAAGTCGTTTTGAACTAAATTTACACTTAAACACCAGAATTTATGAGAGACTAGTGAAGTGGTATTGAAAAAACAACACAGGGTTGATTCATAGCAGCTAAGTGCTAATCCTGACATTAACGGCTAGCTTTTGTATAATTTATTTTGCTTTTCCGCACATAATGTATATACACAGGGCTTATCTATTCAATGTGGTGAAGTGGCCAAAGCCTCCGGCCTCTGTGGAATATTTGCTCAGTTTATTTTACAGGCCAGAGGCGATGCTTGTTAAAAAGATCACTTTCAGGTCTCCCTTTAGAGCAAACAAACCCAGCAAAGTGTCATAGATTTAATCCTCATGTTCTGCTGAGATTAACTTTACTGTTTTCACGGTTTGGTTCCCAGAGACCCCAATGATGTAGGCTATATCTAACATGTCTAAACATTTCTGTAATTTAGAAATGAGCCATTTTTTTTTTTTTTTTTTTTTTTTTATAAGTTCTTCTCAGCTCCAGATATCACTGAAGCTGCCTCTGTTTGACCCTAAAGTAGAAACTATATAGGTATCAGTGTTGTTATTGTTAACTAAAACTTTTTAAAATAGTTCTGTTAATTGAATTAAAACTGAAAAGAAAATAATATATAATTATTACATGAAAAAAAGTGGCAACTACTACTGTAAACCCTAATGCTCAAAATAATTAATTGGTTTGAGTAGAGTAAACTTAAATTAAACAAATTAGTTCAATCAAATTCACTTTTACGAGTATTTAGAACTTTATTTTTCTTTTGAGTTCACAAAACTGACACGTTTTAAGTAATCTGAATTGTTTCATTATTTTGAGTTAAGAACTTGTTTATTTTAATTTAGACAAATTTAAATTGAACTGGAACTACGCTGGGATTTCTATTCCCCAGCATGCTTTGGAACGGGAAGAACGGGAGAGTAAATGCTCAAATCAAGTGTTATAGAATTATTTTTGTGCAAGATTAATGAAGCAAATTAGCATTTACTGAATTAGCTAAAGCCAACCAAGGATCCACTACTAAAAATATTTAAGTTGAGATTACATGATAATTTTTAGTTAAATGTGTGAATTAGTTTACTCAAATATTTCAAGTTAAGAGCAATTAAAATGAATGAGTACAAAATAAAAATCTGCCAGTTTTACTTAAACTGTTATCTGTTTCCATTATGGTAACATTGTTTCTCGAAGGGTTCTCTGTAAATGTTGAAGTTTAGTTACACTGCACACAGTTTGGAAAACCTGAGCTGACACAGCTATGCTAAGGCTACGGTATTAGTGTTACGAGATCCCTCGGCATACGACAAAGTTTGTGTAACGCTGAAGCAGAAATGAAATGTCTTAAGGTGTTCTGGGTCTAGTGAGCTAATCGCTGTTGTTTATATTCCATATATCCACAGGGAGAGTAATTAATCTGGACACACACATACTTTTCCTTGCCGTTTACCCCCGTGGCTACACTAAGACAGGTTAATGGGCACGATGAGAGTTTGAGAAGCAAAATTCAGCCACATTTTCCAACAAACATTAATCTGGAGACACAGCTGTGGGTTTACCCAGAACACACAAACACACATACAGTTGCTGACACATCATTTAGCCAGCCGGCACCGCTGAGGGGTCCTCTCGAGATCCAGAACGGGCAACACACAGAAAGACAGTTTCTGCCTTGGATTTCATTAGCTCTGAGTGTTAATGTGGGGGGGTTTATTTAGAAGACGGGCTCGTAGAAAGACAGGCTTGCTGTGCCAGATGTGACCTATGCCACTGGCCTGTTAAAAAGCAGCTAAACTTGTAAAAGACAACTAAACTGGACACAATGAACAAGCTGCCCTCCTCACGCAATCCTTGTCCTGCTGTGTTGACACAGGTGCCATCGTAAAGACGTTCAGATAACATCTCCATGATGAATGGCCTACTGTATCTAGATGTGAGTTAGCGCAGACTTTCGCTTTACTTTAAGGAAGTGGCCATCCTGCTAATGACCAGCTATTAAAGTTACACACAACATTTTGTAGCGGTAACACACCAACAACTTTGATTCCTTTTCAGACAAATCAGGATTACAGGGAAAGATTATCGATTAATAAACACTTATTTTCATGCGGTTCCTTGGACAATACTATGTTACACTTTTACCATAGTGCATGATTTGTAAACTAATACATTTTGAGGTTTGCATCACATAACCAGCTCCATATGTTTGGCTTTTCTGATGTAGTAAACTTGCTCTGTCGCTCACCTGATACACAGCATTGCTCTTATGATGTGAAGCGTTTGTGTACGAGTCCTGTGAAACACGAGTCACGATAAAAGACTGAAACGAGCACAAAGTGTTTTTCCCTGACACATTTAGAGAAATCTTTCAGCATTAACCATTTAGCCCCCATTCATTCTATAACCAACGTAATAAAACGTTGGCATATTCATGTTAATATGTTTTGTGTGATACTTTTAGAGCCATATTTCACTTTGAAAGGACTGTAAAACATGCAGTAAATATAATTTTACAGAAATGTCACCAGAGTTTTCCCAATGAAGGGTTGGGTACGCAAGAAGAGACTTTTACACATTTTAACTAACTATAGGTAACATTGCGACTACATGTCAACTAACTCTCATTAGAGTATTAGACTGTTAGGTTAGGGTTCGGGTTAGTAGAATGAGTTGACATGTACTTGTAAAGTTACTTATAGTCAGCAGAATGTCTGTTGGGGAGCATC